>JAVQKC010196730.1:0-15835 GCA_036025475.1 Philypnodon macrostomus | reverse complement strand
GAGGAGGGAACAGTGAGGAGGGTCTGGTCTGAGGAGCGCAGGCTGCAGAGGAGACATAAGGGGTCAGTAGGTCACAGATGTAGGAAGGGGCAAGACCCTGCAAAGCTTTAAAAGAAACTAAAACAATTTTAAAATCAATTCTAAAACTAACTGGCAGCCAGTGCAGGGAGCCTACAATTAGTGTGATTATGTCTCTTTGTGCTCGTTAAAAGAAAGTGAATTTTGTACAAGGACGCTGTTCATAGATTTTAAGACTGATGCCACAGTAAAGTGCAAACTAATCTTGAAGAGACAAGAGCATTCTTTTTTTCTAAATTGTCAGGGGATCGCATATTTTTATTATTCTGGAGATGGTTCTGATTTGAATAAAGCATGATTGCACAGTTTTTGTTATTTGGGAATGAAAGTTAAAATCTGAATCTAAGGTTACTCCCAAGTTGCGGGCACAGGGCTTGACTAATGAGATGATGATTTTTAGGATCAAGTCTCTGAAGAGTGGGCCCAAACAATAGGATTTCAGTCTTTGACTCATTTAGCTTTAGGTAGTTTTGGGCCATCCTACACTTATTTCAGTTTGTTGAAATACCAAAATATCCAAACGTAACCAAAATATCAAAGTTAATGTTTTTTACATAGTGGCTACATATTAAGTACAAGGGTCAATATTTGTGTTTTTAATATTCCAGTTTTAGGGCTATTTACACCACAAAAAATATAACCTTGAGCAGTTTAGTGAGCATTCTTAGAGTATATGGCATAGTTCGTATATATATAGGATTTGACCTATGATGCGGCCTAATTAGCCAGATGGCATGTTATGCAAAATAGTGTTACCTAAATTCACATAGGAGTGTGCTCTGGTTATATAGGCTGTTTTGGATTACTGCCTGGTCTAATGCAGAGCGCAGTCCCATTGCTGGTAATTACAGTGAATCTGGCTTTAGGCTGATGCGTGGGTTCAGATTGAAGGCAGAGGTGAGAGGTAAGATGGTTGCATAGAGCAGTAAACCGATTGTACCAAGCCTCCAATGGGACAATTTTTAGTATTTTGCATTAAAATAAAATCCAAGGTTTGCTATTTTTGCTTTAAACCAGCCTTTTGAGATCTTGAGACACTCTCTTTCAATAAACAAATTTCACCAATTCAGATAGATTTCCGTTCATATATTGCCATTAACTTTATGTTTTGACTTGTGTCCCAGAGTGAGTTTTCAGCCATATGTTGATATGAACATGTAGTGCCATAGAGTTATATTGAAGAAGAAGGAGGTGTGTGTCCTGCTAATCTTCTGCCTATCTCAGCACATATAAGAGAGGCCCTAACCCTCCAGCCCCCACAGCAAGCCTAGCATCAGTCCACTCCTGCTAGACCGAGCTGCATCCACAACCACCATCAGACTGCGCTTCACCCAAACAGGTGAGTATGACAAAAAATTATTTACAATTACATGTGCACTGTAGCTATTTCAGGGCAGTCGTTTTCAACTAGCCTGGCAAAAGCCTGATTGATAACAGCAACTTACAGATCTACTCTACTTATCTGACTGTGGGACACTATTTTATCCCTGCTCATTTTATGGTGTCCTTTTTATAGAACTAAAGCTATTTTTCAACGTAATTTTTTGCCACAATTTTGACGGCACAATCTAACGTACCATGAATTTTTATTCAAATAAGATGATTATTGAAACTTTGTTAAAACCTTTTTCACCTTCTTGGTAACCTCCCAGACCCACCATAGATTTATTTACATTTAATGTATTTAACCATGACAGTTGTGGCTATTGCTAACATTTGGCAATATGAGAAAAATAAATTTTAGTGAAGCTGAAAATTCAATTCATTTAAATAGTTTGAGGAGGACGCTGCTTTGCCTGTCCTATGATGCATAGAGCCACTGACTACTGGCCTATGTTCTGAGGATGTCCTCCTCTGTTTTCATGCAAGGGCTCCTGTTATAATCCATGCTTTCTAAATAATAAATGTGATACCATCAGGTGCTACGCCTCAAGCCTGTTCTACCCAAAGGATTTTAGCCGCCAGAGAGACTTAGGACTTAGGACATAGCATTTTTTAATTTACAGATCCATCCAAAAATACTTCATATTTTTTTTATTCACATAAAATCTACACACATAAATAAATATGTTTTCCCCCACAAAAAAAGAGATTATTCTAGTATTTTAGTCATACAATTAAAATAAAAAACATCTGTACTGGGACAGTGATATTGTCAAATGGATACAATGAAAGATTTGATCTGAAAGTCCCTCAGTGCTTGCTCAGCTGTTCTGTTCTGCATCTAACGAGATTACACCAGAGCCCAAACACTGACGGAGAAGACTTATTAACTAGAGCCATGGGATTATTGTAAACTGGGTCATCCTCACAGTCAAATCTGAGACATTCAATTAAACTGAAATATGAAAATGTAAATCCTGGAATTAACGCTTATAATGTTAAATTGATCGGGACAAAAAGATGATAGCTTTGAGGTAAGTGTTATGTCAGCTCTATAAATCTATTGAACTATGAGATGACGTTTTTGTATTTGTCATTGCAGGTTTCTTAACTTCCCTTCTACTGTTTAAGAACACTCTAAATTCACCTGCAAGTCACTACTGTTATCACTCAACATGAATCTAGAGCCGCCAAAAGCAGAGATCAAGTCGGCCACACGCGTGACTGGGGGTCCAGCCACGCCACGTAAAGGACCTCCTAAATTCAAACAGAGGCAAACGCGTCAGTTCAAGAGCAAGCCTCCCAAGAAAGGAATCCAGGGGTAAGAGCCAACACACTAATTTAATTTGTATGCTTTAATGGAGACGGTTGTTATTGCAGTAATGCAGGTGTACACTGGGGCATCACCAGTTTGCTTAGCTACTTCAGCAACACTATGTCACTTTTTATATTTACAAGGCTAGGAGTACCAAGAATACAAGTCAGTCATAAACTCTAAACATGTTTCATTTTTAAAAAGTTTAAAAAGTCCAGTCCTGGAACACCATACCATCTCATCTACACAATGTTCATACACAGAGTTTTCAAAAACATGCTAAAATCATGGTTACAGGAGACTCAAACATGCAATCATAACCACTCACTGTATCTCTTTGTATGTGCTGTCAATGCACCTTTATCTTTTCTGCTGCTTGTTATTTTTGCAATAGTGTCTTTGTTTTATATATGCATGTGTGGCTTTTTATGTAATATGTATATTATTTATTTATATTATGTATATGTATGTATGTTTTATGTATCTAATGATCTCTCTGACTGTTTGTACTAACTTTTAATGTTGCAGTTGTTGTCTGTTGCTGGCACTTTACACCATATTCAGGGACTATAGTTAAAAACTAGCTAGTATTAATGTGCACTGTCCCTGTTCAAATAAATAAGAGAAATAAAAAGATTAACCATCAAAATAAATGTAGGCTTTTCTTAAAATTCCAAATAATAATGTGATAAATGTATTGCACAGAACAATATACAAATGTATTTAGTCAAACTGTGTGTTTTATAAGTATTATATATTTGTATTTATATATTTTTGTGTTGTATATTTTTGCAAACTCGACTGACTGGATGTTTTCAATCTTTCTGCAGCTTTGGTGACGATATTCCAGGAATGGAGGGCTTAGGAACAGGTGAGCTCCCTGTGGCTTAATTCATGTGTTCTGTCTGTGTATTAGTATGTCTGTGATCGGATCAACGCTCAAGGACAACAAACTGTGTCACTTCATGCCAGGCATTAACTTTCTCTAAAGATGTGATCGTTACTTACAATGCTGAGTGTCATAATGTTTTATACTTTTAATATTTACTTTGAGAGTATGTAGTTGTCAAATAGAAACAATTCTTGGTCTATTTTTATCAAAAATTAGGTAACTACGTGTTTCTTTTAAGTGCTTCAAAACTCAGTGTGGCCTCATTAATGGGATGACATGCTTCCAAATTTAGAAAAACTACTATTTCTGTCACCATACAAGTTCAGAGGCTTTGTTTTACCTGGAAACAACAGACTTACAACAGTTAACTTATATTGTATTGGTAGCACATAATACTCGGTTTACAGTGCAACTTGATAAACAGTAAAAAAAAAAAATTCCAAATACAAATAGTGTTGAAAATGCTGTCCTTGGAGATTGGGGAGCAAAACCTATATATATATATATTTGATACACAGTGGTCATACATTGCACACATGGGTTGCCAATTCCCAAGTTTTATCATACATTGTACTGAATATATTGTTCTTTTGTATAGACATCACCGTAATTTGCCCATGGGAGGCCTTCAACCACCTGGAGCTGCACGAACTGGCCCAGTACGGTATCATCTGAGCTTCATCTCTAAACTACAACCCACATCCATGCACTTGAAACCTCCTGCCTCAGGCTTCCTCTACACCTTTTACAAAAAACTGATCCAAACCCATGAACTGTAACCAACACAAAAATGGAAAAAGACAAAAAAAAAATTACAAAAAAAGTCTGTTATTCTGCACTGGAGTTTTCCTTCTCTCATATCTTCTGCTTGTACCGTATTGTGCAATTGTTTAGGAAGGTTTTAGATAAATAGCTTTCAAAAACATATGTATGCATTCAGGAGAAATATCTCAATCCAGTTATGCTATCACACTTTACCTTTAAAAGTCCACTTCCCACCATTTTATCAGTGGTGTAAATTTCTTACAACTTACTGTCTCCTCCTGCTAATCTCAGACAGGCCTAAACATTTGCACAGTACTGTAGGCCTCACCTCATCATGACTAGATCAGCAATTTCACTATAAGACATCTTTCATTTTCACTGCTTCTCTTTTTTCCTTCTCACGGACTGAAACGTACACAAGCAAGGCAGCCTCAAGTTGAGTTTTTAAGCCTCAGACCCGTGCAGTGGGTGGGTTCCCATTTCACGAGCTCCTGTCCCTCTTCAAAACATCAAAATAAATCTGAATTCTGTAGACCGGACACAAGCTGGCCATTGCTCAGCGTAAACTTCCATCTTGTTTCTTTTCATGAAAATCAACTTAATAAAATCAACTATAGGTCTATGATCCATTTATCAAGATTAAGTTAGCAATGTTTTCTTAAAGAACGAGGCACATTCAACATTCAATGACCTTATTTTATTAAATAAGTTATATAGTATGCTTGCTACAAACCACTGTGTGATTTGGCATGTTACATTATTAGAATGTTTAATCTTACTTTTTATAATATATTCCCACACTATTACCTGGGAGATGTCTTGTATTCACTTAGAGTAGAGTAGATTCAAACGTTCTTATATTTATACCTAAATCCATTGTACTTTAATAATTTATTATGTATTTTCTCAATGTTTGGTGTATATGTCATATATGCTTTATTATCTTGTAGCTGTTTAAGTACAAAAACAATGTAAAGTGTTAAAATGATGTGTGTAATGGAGCTATGTCCTCAATAGAGGAGGATGAAAAATAAAGTATAAAAATAGCAAAACAAAATGTTTATTTCCATTGCATAATGACATGGTTTATGGTTTGATGTGTGAAGTTAAATCTCAGTTCTTCAAATCTGTAGTGCTTTCATTATAGCTCATTATAATGAACTGCACTTGCAACCTTGCTAAAAATTTAAATGTAAAATAATTTTGATACAGACAGTAAAGCAAATCCATTTAGTGTGGTGTTAAACATGCACTTCTTTGCTCTACTGCTTAGTAATGAAAGTAGTTCAAGCTACATATGAGCTTTATTTGTTCTGTTAAGTAACACATTAAATGAATCCTATGTTAACTTTTGGAGAGGTGACGGGGTCTGTCAGTTATTGGAGTTTAAAAATGCCCGAGCGTCTCTTTAAATAATGCGGAACTGCTTTTTCAGTAAAAACATAGCGAGTTTCCCCCGGATTCTCATCGCAGTGGGACCGGTGGAACGCTCACTGCAACAACCGGTGAATGAGTTTGTGGGATGGAGTTTCGTTGACACAAATACAGAAAGATTAATTTAATTGTACAGCGCTGTCGACAAACACACTAGCTTCCATCGGGAGCGGTCCATTTGGAGAAGCATGGCGGATAGCATCGTGAGTAAAAGAACGCTATGAACTGTTAGCTGTTAGCACTCTCTTTAGCCCAACTGCAGAGTGATGAGGCAGCAGAATTAGCTCCGAGGCTAATGTTAGTTAGCTCACTGAAAGAGTGTCAGTGGGTCGTTTAGTGGGCTAGCAAACAAGCTAAGATCAGCTGTTCGTTGTGTAGCTGTAATGGGACAAGATCACAGTGTTAGAAAATGATAAGCAATAATCAGAATGGTCAATGAGCTAATGCGGCTTATTAGCCAGACATTAGCTACTGAGTGAAAATAATGCTACAGGGGTCATTATTATCGACTGCATTTGTAACATTATCCCCACTATTTCTAAGCCTACCTATAACCGAGTGGCAGGTTTAGCTTCATGGTGCACCTCATGTGTCACGTTTAAACCCCCCTTTCTGCACTGTCATTATTATTGTGATATCATTCTGACAGTAATGGTGACAGAGCAGCGGAAATGGAAATCTTGTGGGATGCTGTTATCTTTGTTGACCTTTATCTCTCCATCAGGCTGCCTCTTTTTATCAAATGTCATTCAACCTCTCTTTCACATCAATAATGTAGCCATGACCCACAGGCCACTATAATAGACCCTTTACATAGGTTTCTCATGTGGAATGTTCTAAATTCTGTAATGGAGGCAAAAGTGAGTGAGAAAGTAGTGTTTGTGGTGAGGGATAGAATAATTCAGCATACAGTTAAAAAACTATTGTCAATATTTCTGTGAGGACTTGTCCAGTAAAACCTAAAAATCAAGAATTTTTCCTCCAGCCAAAATGATAACTGTGACTAATGTGTTCATTAAATAAACAAAAAATGTGAGGTACATTCACTAATGTTTGCTAACCAGGCTCTGACATCACCTACAGAGGAGCAGAGTGGATGACATTTGCTAAAACCTGATATTGCTGAAATGCTGATATTATGTTTATACACTTGGAGATTAATGTATGTATATAGTGTGAATAAAATGTATTGATGAAAAGTTCTTCAAATGTGTAATGGTCTGTTCTATTTCCAGGGTTAATTGCACTTTTTTGTTTTACAGATCATCAGAGTTCAGTCCCCAGACGGGATGAAGAAGATTCCTTCAACAAAGAGAGAGACTGCTGCTGCTTTTCTTAAAAAGGTATTTATATGATTTTTGCGCTCAGCTACTTGGCCCTGGACAATGACCGTTAATCTCATGGTGGAGAGGTGTTGACACAACAATGACAGGCTGTCCAATCTCACAATTTATTACTTGAGGCAAGTTCGATACATAAATTGAATTTAAGAGAAAAATGAAGTACTAAAGGAAAACCCAAGGTTACATGAGAAGGGTAAAGGGAAGAGGCTCGACTGCTAACCACTGCTGTCGGCACACATTGGCAGTAGTATTTCAAATTTCTTGCTTTTACAAAATGCAGACACGTTGATTCTATGGTCACTATATAGAATGTAAATGATGCACATGCTCATCATCACGTGACCTGCATGTTACGGTCACAGTATTGCTTCTTATTGGACTTTTGTTGTTCCTGGTTGCACTGCTTTGCATAGTTCTACCACACACACTGCACCATCACAGCTGTTCTCTCCTGCTTCAGACACTGGCCTTTGTTTCTCCATAAATGAACAGAGATATTAAAAGCTGTACAGGGCAAACAGGGACTTGTGAGTTACAGGTTTAAAATAGCTGTGCATTGAAGCCTGAGAGTCACTGTTGCAGGAGTCGTTAAAATTTCATGTCTTTCTGCCGAGCATAGGAAGGAGATATCGGTGAACGAGCAGGTTTTTTTTTGATGCAATGAGTGCAATTCAAAACCAGCTCCTAGATAAACCTGGTCTCCAACCGCGAGAGTCTAGTGGGGTTTGATTCTGCAACCAAAGCACAGTAGAAAAACAGCTCTACATTTACAGTTTGGCAGTGTCTGGACTGGCGAAAAAAACCCTCTGAAGTCCTTTTGTGGGGCTTAAGCATAATGTAAAACCTCAGATAAAGAATTTATAATAGGGAGTCATCTCTTCACAGTTAATGATATGGTAATTGTAATAACTCATCTTCAGTCTTGGCGTGTTTGTATTTAAACTTGTTATACATGTTCTCCCCTTGTTTCATGTGGACTAACTTCTCCTAATTGCAGAAACTTGAGACCTGGTGCAATGCAGATCACACGGTTCTAGCCACTAACTCAAGCCGTACAGTTTATCTAGTAATAATTTTTTGGAACCAAAAAGTCGTCCACAGCCACATGTATTATTTCACCGTTTAGCATATGTGAAGTCTAAATATTGCAGATGGGAAGTCTAAATATTAACTTAACATCTGCATACATTATGACATTGTAAATTACCACTTTAATATATTGAACTAATAAAATACTTTTTCTCAGGTGGCGAAAGAGTTCGGGTTCAACTCCAATGGTTTCTCAGTTTATCAAAACCGCAACAAAACTGGAGAGATCCTTTCACAGAACAAGACCCTCACCCTGCTCAAGATCAAGTAAGGCAATAACTAAGTAACTATCAATACGTTCACCAGATCCATAAAAAAAACATTAAAGTTGCCGTAGCTGATTTTGTGCAGGAATAATACAAAAGAAACAAATGCTTGCTTCTTCTCTCCTTCTCAACCCTCTGTCACGGTCTCACACACGCCAGAAGTTATGAAGTTGGCTTTTTTCTTCTTTGAACTAAAAACTTAAACATGAATAACCAATAAAAGAAAAAAGAAAAAAATAGCCTCCCTTATTATTCTTCCTGATAGATTCATATTCAAGTTTCAACCAATCTGAGAGCTCCTGTCCTGTGGAAGCGTGTGATTGGTTGAAAACAAGAGTGTCCCTGCGCTCTGAAACGAAAACCCTTATAATACAGCCCACAAGGGGTCTCAAGTCTAATGTTTTTCTCAAACTTCTGGTATACGAAGTAAAAATATCAGGTACTGCAGCTTTAAATTTACTTAAAAAAATCATATCATCAAAACGTTCTTATGTTTTGTAATTGTGCATGCCACTTATCAGCAGCTCTTTTTATTACCCTACATTTTCAACCTGTAGTTAACTCACATTTTAAATCCAAGGCTTGCCCTGCAATTGTATTTTAAGAGAATTTTAAAATAACCTTTTATTTGAGGTATTTTAAGGTAAATCGTTTCCTTCTGTCTGTTTTTAGACACGGAGACATGTTGTTCCTGTTCCCGTCTGGAGCCAGCACCTCTCACTCGGAGGTCATGGACACAGCGATGCCCCACTCATCTTCATCACTACCATCCTCCTCTTCCTCATCATCATCCTCGGCCATCCCTCGCTCCTTCTCCACGCCTCAAGTCCAGGAAGATGAGATTGATCAGTTTCTAGCCAAACAGGACGGAAAGATCTACAGGAACAAAGACCCACAGCTGTAAGAAGCGTTACCTTAATATAATGGCAATACAATTATTTCATTGCTTTGAATATTTACGATATTAATGTGTCTTTATTTGCAGTTGTCGCCACAGTGCTCTCGGGAAATGTGTGCACTGTGTACCATTAGAGGTAAGACGGAGAGCCATTTTTCAATTCTAATGTATACTGTAGAGCTGTGGATCCTAAATGAACACAACAAGTAACAAATTGCATAAAAATGAATTCAATAAAACCAGAAAAGGAACAACAAAACACCCAAAGCTATTAATTATCACAGTACATTCATCCAAATTCAAAGGCGTGATTGACTAGGATTTACTTATTTAGCTTAGAAGTATAAATAAATTATTATAGTTTTTTTTATTGTATACTTTTATGAGACAAATTCAAAAATATATGTACACTAAAGGTTGTTGAACTATAGATGAATCTTATTAATGACATGCAACACACTGTTTTCGTCAGATTTATCCCATTTCTAGTCATTACTCATTGGTTTCTTCATTCCCAGCCTTTTGATGAGGACTACCTAAATCACCTGGACCCTCCGGTGAAACACATGTCGTTCCACGCTTATCTCCGCAAACTGACCGGAGGAGCCGACAAGTGAGCACCTCCACTACTTTCAGTGTGAACCAATAGAAAAACGCGTTGCTAATGTACTTGTCAACTGATGCTTGCAGAGGGAAGTTTGCAGCCCTGGAGAACATCAGCTGTAAGATAAAGTCGGGCTGCGAGGGACATCCTCCATGGCCCGAAGGAATCTGCACAAAGTGTCAACCTAGCGCCATCACACTCAACAGACAGGTACTACAATATCAAATTATAAACAAGCTCTACAGCAAGGAATTACATATTATATTAGTTTGTATTTGTTACAGTTCAGTGGACATTTAAATATTGCAGTTTTACTAGAGGTGATCCTAGCAACTATGGGCTTTAGGGGGGTACACCAGACTGACAGACAACCTCATTCACTGATGTATTAACACTAGGAATAAAACTTGCATCTCCTCAAGCCATTGCTCGAAAACTAAATTAACAGTGTTTTGCCTCTATCCCTCAGAAATACAGACATGTAGACAACATCATGTTTGAGAACCACACCATCGCCGACCGTTTCCTGGACTTTTGGAGGAAGACGGGGAGCCAGAGGATGGGCTACTTGTACGGACGCTACACCGAACACAAAGACATCCCACTGGGCATCAGGGCAGAGGTGGCAGCCATCTATGAGCCTCCACAGGTTAGTGCTTTTTACCGCCAAATGGACCTCTCCTGTAAAAGCGGTACATTTTAATTACGTTTTCAATTATTTTATAGACTATCTGTCTGTCTATACATGATTTTCATTTTCTTTTAGAGGTAACCAATTTTTTTTTTTTCATTTTAGACAGCGAATCAGAACAGCCTCGAACTATTGGAGGATCCAAAAGCAGCCGCTGTGGATGAAATCGCAGCCAAGCTTGGACTGTGCAAGGTGTGTGTGTTTTTACAAATGTCTATATAGAGCTCATAAATAAGGAGTTTCCCTATTAGAAGTGCACTAATCTCTAGTAAGATTTTTGTTTCTCAGTCCTTCACTAAACTACAACAGACGCTAAACTCTTTTGTCACAGTAGAAGATAATTAAGTGATTTCAAAGTACACCTGTTGCATAGCGATCAGCACTGACGGGTGAAGTAAGAACGCACATTTTCTTCAACACGGCTCATGTTAGGGGTTGGAATATTTTAGCCAGCCAGTGGACATTTTTGGTAAATTTAGAAGCTGAAACTGAAGCAGTAAAAATGGGCCAAACTGTGATAACTAGACGACTGGATCAAAGCATCTCCAAAACTGCATAAATTATATACTGTACAGCAAATAATAATAATTTTGTTCTTTTCTGTTCAATATAGATTATGAACATATATTGGCTTAATGTATGTGGTTTTAAGTTTTCATCAGTTGTTCATGGGTTGAATTCCTGATGCTTCACAGAGCAGTGAGGTTAAGCCTTTCCATATGTCCAAGCAGACCAAAGCAGGAAACTGAGACCTGTCCCGTGCGTGTGTTAAGGTTTTTGTCTGTATTTGAATGTTTTGTGTTTTATAGGTGGGTTGGATCTTCACTGACCTGATTTCTGAAGACACAAGGATAGGGACAGTGCGATACACAAGGAACCAGGTAAAGATGTTGACATACAGTATCAAAGACCAAATACAGTATTATTGTAATGGTATGTGACATTTTCTAAATTGTAAATCCAACACTTTCAGAATTTAATTAATATATTAATCGATTAAACATTTTAATTGAGACTAATCACATTTTTTATATTTGTTGTAAATTAACTATTAAAAGCTATTAAGTTATTAAAACTATCCAGACAAAACTCTAGTGGAAGCATGCTTTTACCGAATCCATGCACATAACCCTAACACAAGTCAGTCGTAAGCGAGTTTTTACTTCCGGTGTAGCAGATTGTAGCAGCCACTCAGCACGCATGAAGACTTAACGTGTCTGATGCCTAATTCTTGTAAAGGACACCCCACGACGCTTGACGCACCACGTGTTGTGTTAAACGTATTCTTCTATACAACAAAACATTTTGTTTAGTTTTTCTTAGAGACATTATATTACTATAAGCCTGTTTATGTTTAAGCATGCCGATTAAGGAGAGATGGTGCTATCTTAAAGAGCAGCCCCCCTAAGGCTGTGCCCCCAGGCTGTGCCCCCAGGCTGTGCCCTCAGTCTGTGCCCCCAGGCTGTGCCCCCAGGCTGTGCCCCCAGGCTGTGCCCTACATGGGGCTCTGGGGCTCGCTGAGTTTGTTCTGAGTAAAACTGAGGGCACATCCTTAAGCCTGTTTTACCGCAGGAAAACAACGTGCAAATGTTTATTACTTCTTACAGCTGTCTAATTAATCTATTTTAACGTTCAATTAACTGCGTTAGGTAGGTAGACTTGTACAGTGTATATGTTTCAACATTTTTCCAGTAAATAGGTTAACAGTTCAGCTTAAAAAAAAGTTTTGGAAAGGTACACTTGCTCACAAGAGGCACAGTCTGATTAATGTGGAACAATGTGAGCAAAATATCCATCAACATAACATTTTGTGGCGTTAATTTATCTAAAACCATCATTCTCTTGACAGTACTCGCACTATTTGAGCGCAGAGGAATGCATCACGGCGGGATACTTCCAAAACCAGCAGCCCAACCCCTGCAGACTATCCAGAGACGGCCATTTTGGATCAAAGTTTGTCACAGTCGTAGCAACAGGTACAACACTATTACATTTTAGAGAACATAAAAATATGGGCAGAATCCAACTTGGAAAGACTTGTATAGAACAATTTCCATGGATCTTGCCAACATCTGTGCATTATAAGAATGAAAAATGTGTGCAGTAAAATTTATTTGGTTAGAGTTGTCAAACTGACCCCGTTATCGAAACATGGAGAACTTTACTGCCTCGTGTAAAAAGTGACATTTACGTTACATTTATTTGTATTTTCCTCCCTTTCTTTAACTTCCCCAGCCAAAGAAGATTAACAAATCAATGTATTTTTTATGCTAAATATATTTTCAAATGTGTGTTTAGTGTCTTTACTTTTTCACTCCTTACAAAAGGACCTTTGTAATTTGAATGAATAGGAGGTCCAGATAATCAGGTGCACTTCGAGGGCTACCAGGTCTCAAACCAGTGCATGGCTCTAGTGAGAGATGAGTGTCTGTTGCCCTGTAAGGACGTCTCAGAGCTGGGGTATGCCAAAGAGTCCAGCCCTGAGCAGTACGTACCAGACGTCTTCTACAAGGTAAGCGCAAACCATTTTCATTTAAACCAGACTAGGCCCCACTTGTTATGACCCGGCTCAGCTAGTGGGAGAAACTAGATCATCAAAAATGAAAGGCTCAAAACTAGAGTCTGATGTTTTGCAGGTGTTGGTAGCTAAGGGGCATGGCTCAGACTGAATCAAACACCTTTGGGTTTAGTTTGCAGAGGATTCAGTTTTTTCGTTTAAGGGGAGGGCAGGTGGCAATGGTGTGTCCAGATTTAAGGCTCCCTGATTTCTTTTTGGACTGATCAGTTGAGTGGGTACGGAGTGTACAGGAGACGGTGAGTGACATTAGGCTGAAGTAACGAAAAGTTAAGTTTGTGAGTCAACACAAACTTGGACCGCTTCACTTAAATACCCAACAATGCGCTCAGACACCACTTCAAATAGGGTTCCCTTGTCCCCGGCAAACTCTTTATTTATTTTTTTGCCTGTAAGCTTCAGGGACCAATATGTAGGCACACAAAATGGCAGTTTTTACAGCATCATAACAAAGGCTTTGGTCAACTGTTACAACTTCCTGAGCTTTACCTACAATTTTGCACTTTAACAAGATAGGCCAAACATCACGGGGCCACTTTAGGGCTGTTGATAGCTGTTCAAAGGATGAAAAGTATGAATCTACTTGAGTTTCACGAAAAGTAGGAATAAGATAAATGCGTTTATTTGCGTCGAATTGAGCAGTCAACTGGGAGGAGGAAGGCAGTTCAAAGGCAGCAGAAACTATCTCGAGCTTCCTTATCTGAAGCTCAAACTGAGCCTTGGGGTCTTTCTCCTTGTCCTCAGCCTCCTTTTTGAGAAGGGCCCGCCGCACTTTCAACCAAGCCTCGTCCTTGGAGCCAGGACAACTCGGGGGCGAGAGGGGCTCATAGCGAGCATTAACGGGGGTTTAGGCCGCTCACCTACCTCAACTGCAGCACCCTCAGGAAACAAAGGGGTCTGAGGTTTCCCCTCCTGAGGTCCACCTGTCTGCTGACTAAATGTGTGCATGAAATGTCTGCCTGGTTATGTTGTTGTGTCAGCCCTGCTACTAATTTGTTGTTCAGGGTGTACTCCACCTAAGGCCCATTGTTGCTGGCACTGGCCTCCTACAACCCCTAATTAAATGAGCAAAAGAAGATGAATGAATAATTTTTATTTTAACTGATTTACCTGCTTATATTACGTTGCCTGGTACTGTATGCAAATGTACGCATTTAAACATGTTCTCTCTACTTTTGACAGGACAAAGATAAATTTGGAAACGACGTCACATTTCTAGCTCGGCCTCTTCCTGTGGAGTATCTGATCATAGATGTAAGTACTTGTTCTTATTTCGGATCATTTTTCAGATATTGTTGGCCTACAAGTATGAATGAATTTGTTTTTATGTATAGATCACGACCACCTTTCCAAAGGACCCTCAGTACACGTTCTCCTCGTCACAACGCTTCCCCATCGAGAACCGGGACATCCTCGGAGAGACACAAGTAAGATCTCAATTCGGACCTTTCAAATCCCCCAAAAAGCTGCTATCAAAGCCATATTATTTTTGAGTGGATACAGATGACACCATTGTGTACTTATATACATCTGTTAAAGGTGTAGTCTGTAAATTTAATGTAAGGTAGTTAATCTGTCTTTTATTTGACTTTAGTCTCTCCCCTGGCCTCTACAACATCGTCATATTAGACTGTGGGGGATAACACTTTGACCAATAGTCCAGCACCATAGAACAGATTCAGACCACACCTTTTAACTTGTGCATCTCTTAACCGTTTGTGTTTGTAATCTAGTCTTTGTTTCATGACAGGATTTCCACAGTTTAGCCACATACTTGTCCCAGTGCAGCTCCACGGTTTTCCTGAATATCGTGTCGGACTTCCACCTGCTGCTCTTCCTCGTCACCAACGAAGTCATGCCTTTGAGAGTGAGCCTTGATTGCACCGCACACACGAGTCACCCTAGTCACAATGAAGCTAATACGTTTCTGCTTCTCATTTAATAAACCTACATAAGGGCCGTGTGGAAGATCTTACAAAGAAGGATGTTTTAATGGGCATTTGTTCAGGATTTGGGCCAGAAATTACGTTTTTAGAGGCTGATCACATTTCACTAATGATACCAGTGGTATTTCTCAAGTTGTATGGGTTTTTTGCAGTTGAAGTTTAGTTTATTTTGGAGCTGGTTTTAGTTTTTTTTTGCCCCGATAGTAATTATATCGGCGAAACGATATTATGGAATTACGTCGGTGTTCGTCCGCAGATCCTAGCTGTGAACGCGATAACTCAAAAACTAATTGCCGGATCAGTTTTAACATTTGCACACAGGTACATACCATAAAGACGCCGAACTGTATAGATTTGGGTACTTCTACGATGAATATGAATTAAGTAATTAATTAATTACGGGCCAAAACTGTGAACGCAATAATTCAAAAAGTCTTATCTGGATCTTTTTCAACTGTTGCACACAGGTACATATCATGAAGATGCAGAACTGGATTGAGTTTGGTACATCTTCGATTAATGACAATTAAATAATTCACAAATTAATGTTTTGATG
>JAVQKC010196683.1:0-22716 GCA_036025475.1 Philypnodon macrostomus | reverse complement strand
AATATTCAAAGACTGGAGCAAAATGAACATTGCCTATGAATGAATGAATGAATTAATGAATGTGGTGGTGGTTGGAGGGGCTGCAGGCGCAGACTGGCAGCCACCCCCTCTGTCAGTGTGCCCCAGGGCAGCTGTGGCTACACAAGTAGCTTACCACCACCAGGTATGACTGTGGAGTGAATGAATAATGTAATGTAAAGCGTCTTTGAGTGTTGAGAAAAGAGAAATTATTATTATAACATGACATACTGTCTAAAGTAGATGTTGCATTATAAAACTTGCCAATAAAAGTATTTATTGAGTATCAAACAATATATATTATTATATAATGTAATATATATATATATATATATATTTTTTTTTGCTTTCTTCCTTACTCAACCTCCTATTTTCTATCCATAGCTGTTTGTCACTACAATAGAGACCTCAGAGAAGAGCAGTGTGTTAGAGGAGCGTCTCCAGATCCTCTTGGACCAGATTCTGTTAAACTCTTACATTAATGTGTCCCGTGGCCTCTTCGAGCAGCACAAGCTCATCTACAGCTTCATGTTGTGTGTTGAGATCATGAGGCAGCGAAAGGAGATCTCGGAGGAAGAGTGGCAGTTCTTCCTCAGAGGACTTGCTTCAGTAGAAAAGGTGAGTTAATGTGATAAAGAAGTAATAATTAGAAATGTTAGATACATTGTTTAGTTTCAGCTTATTTATTATATCAGCGAAACAACAGTATTATAGAATAACTTCCGCATCCGCAGATCCTACGTGTGAACGCGATAACTCAAAATGAATATCAGACCCTTCTAATGTTTGGCATGGTTTGGGGGCAGGGCCTCTAATGACCTAAACTGTGAATGAAGGATGACAGTTACATATCATGAAGATACTGAACTGGATTTATTTTGGTACTTCTATGATTAATGACAATTAATTAATTAACTAAGTAATGCCCTGAAGCACTTTTATTGAGCCAATAATCCTGCAGAACATAAACAAAATCTCATGAATTTTGGCACATTGATCTGGGCAATTGTATACTTAATGTGCATGGGCAAATAACAGAGGTCAAATGCATGCCCCCATGTTTATGACCCCTATGGGACTCTGGACATTACTTTGGCAGAGAGCAATGAAACTTGGTACAGCGATTCTCCACAGTGTACCCAACATAAAATATTATTATGGCCCCGCCCTACAACAAACAGGAAGACAGCCATTTTGGATTGAAATTGGGAGGTCAGGTATAATTCACAGCCTCTAAATTTAGGCTCTAACGATTTCAAACCTGAAATACCTAATTACCCCAAAACCCAGAACACAATTTGACCAATATGATGGCAGTTACCTCTATAGTGCCCTCTATAGACAGAAAGAAGAATGTAGTTTTAGACAAATTTACAAAATTTGTCTAAAACATCCTTCATAAACATCACAAAAGTCAAATAGACTTCCCATATTTGTCATGGTTTGGGGGCAGGGCCTCTTAATTGCTCGTTAACAATATAAAAACCCTTGGAAATTACACAATGTCTGATTAAGGTGCCCGTTGGTGCCATAGCAGTTGTGGCAGACGTTTGGGTGCGTTTCACCGATATTACACCTTGCTGGTTGTTGGGTACGACAGCGTAGGCCTAGTTCACTCTGCAGTCACACATTATAGGTGGTAAGCAAAGCTGACCCAGGGCAGACTGACAGAGAAGTGGCAGCCACATCTCATCTACTGCCTCTTTGACCACCTCCAGTCACACCAATCACACATAATACATTCAGACAAGGTGGGTAAAGTGTCTTGCCCAAGAACACAACAGACGTATGAACTTGTTGGAGAGGGAATTGGACCACCTTCCATTTAGCTGACAAACTGATCTATTAGAGATTCAGTGTTAGTTTTTCTCTTATTCTGTTTAATAGAATGATATATCCTAGTTTCTCTAGTCTTCATTGCCCCCCATAGACTGCATACTAATCCCCCTGATATCAGATTATCCAGTGTCCTTGAAGCTTGACTTTACCTGAAGCACTAATTTCAATCGTTTTCTTTGAATTCCCACTTCTCGTGCTGTAATTCTCTTTTCCAGTGAGGAGGAAGTATGTGATGCTAAGCACTAGAGCTGTAGGTAAAAAAATAGCACTGAGCAAAGATTTAAATGTCTTTTAAGAACATTTTTTATCAGTGTGTTGAGAAGACTTTAGTGCAGCCTACCCGTGCCCCACAGGAGGTATTCCCCTGGGTTCACCCTCCATTTGGCTCTCATTTATATGGCATTAGTTTGACGGGATGCGCTGCCTTAGAGCCACCATGAGTTTCATGCTAATGCTGCTTCTTCCCTTCACCCTTGTGTTTTGTAGATGTCATTTGCTTAGTATAGTCTGTACATCAATCATCTAACTGACAGAAGCAGACTCTGTAATGACTTTTAAATGTGTCTTGCATCACCACATTGCAAACCGAAGGAATACCTGCATTTTGAATCATGTTTATACAGTTTTTATACATGTTGTAATTCTTTTTTCCATTGTTATAATTATCTTTTAGGAATTTCCAGAGCGTCCAGATGTACCATGGCTGAGTGAATTTTACTGGCAGACTTGTTTTCAGCTAGAAGGCACCCTGCGCTGTTTCAAGGGCCTTTCCAAAGAAATCACCAAAACTCACATCTGTATCAAGCTAGGTAACCATCCCAGTCTTAGTATGCTGCCAGTCTAAGATTAAGCATATTCACCGTCGTTATACCATTACATGCCACATATAAAGAACCCCTTCCCACCTTTGGAATCGTTTTCTTATTTTCTTCCTCTTTAGGTCGTTTTCAAGCATCACTTAATCCAGAGACTTGGAAAGGCTATGTATCTGGTTTACCTCCTCTTGAGGAATCCAAAAAGAACAAGGAAGGTGAGGTTAGAGGTCACTGGAATGAAAGACTGGGCTCTTTTCAGAAGCTTATCTTGATCAAGAGCTTCATGGAAGAAAAGGTATACAAATCATTTATGTTTACTTAAATGCTGAAATTGATGATGGGTGTCTGCATGTGTTGTTGTGGGTTCTCTCCATGTATTCCCGCCACTCAAAGGCGTGTATGTGTTAGGAGGATTAATCTAAATGTGAGTGAGTGAGTGGTTGTCTGTCTGTGTATATCTGTAAGTGTCAGCCTCACGACTAACTGGCCAATGTCTTTGTTGTAACCTGCCTAAAGCCCATAGTCGCTGGGATTGACTCTAGACTGGAATTAGCAGAACATGCATTGAATGAAAAATTATTTACTAAATTATTTACTTTTTTCTAATAGAACAATTTCTACTACTGCTCCTTTGTAGGTTGTCTTTGCTGTGACTGAGTTTGTTATTGTGAACCTGGGGAAGCAGTTTGTGGAGAACCCCCCTGTCGACCTGGCCAACCTTTACAGTGACATGTCTCCTTGCACTCCACTCGTGTTCATTCTCAGCACAGGGTCTGATCCCATGGGTGCCTTCCAGCGCTTTGCTAAAGAAAGAGGCTATCTTGACAGGTATGGTGACAGTAGAGCAGCAAGGACAATTAACGTGATGTAATGTTAATGTGGATAAGCCTGGCACACATTTCATGCAGCTAACAATCCTCAGAGGTTTGAAAAACGTTTGTGTGCTTCTATGTGCAGAGTTGAGTCTATCTCACTGGGACAAGGTCAAGGGCCTATAGCAGAGAAGATGATCCATGCAGCAATGGAAAGTGGGAACTGGATCTTCCTTCAGAACTGTCACCTGGCTGTGTCCTGGATGCTGGCAATGGAGGAGCTTGTCAAAACATTCCCTGAGCCTGGTAAACTAACAATAAACTAGTGTCTGTACTGTATATAGATATTTTATGCAAGCTTTCATCATAAATAAAAAGTGTTTTTTCTTGTTACCTGCAGATACACAGATCCATGAAAACTTCAGATTGTTTCTCAGCTCCATGCCAACCAAAGTCTTCCCTGTGACAGTACTGCAGAATTCTGTCAAGGTTTGTAACACTGACAGTACATATATACGAGTACGCTGTATAATGTCAAGCAATATATAACCACCTTTGATCATGTTAACATCACTATAAATAGGAATTGAGTTTGAAAAGACTAGAGCTGCAGGTTCACAGTAGCCTTTTTCACACTGTTCTGAAGTTGCAGTAAATGGAGAATAGCTCAATTATTACAAAAATGCAGGCTTATTACTATTCAAGTCTAAAACTGTGAATGCAGCTGATTCGAATTTTGGGAATTTTTATGATATTTATGTAATTACAACAAAGAGATTCATTAAAAAAAGACATCTCAGTCCATTCTTGCTTGTGGCATTTTTTTCTGTTCTTTAATGTTTTAAATATACTTCTAAGCCACATGTAGACTATATCTGGTGTCCTACTGCTCAGAAAATGACACTGTGAATATTGCCTTAGGTCATTTTTAAGAGAAGCCATATTTTATTAGATACTTCAAAGCAAAACTGAACCTATCTCTATACAACTTCTAATAATCATTTTTTTGGCATAATTTATTGATTACCAGGTGACAAATGAGCCGCCCAAAGGACTGCGAGCAAACATGCGACGAGCTTTTACAGAAATCTCCAACAATTTCTTTGAGGACCATGTTCTAGGGAAGCCCTGGAGGAAGATCGTGTTTGGTATCTGTTTCTTCCATGCAATAATCCAGGTAACAAATCACAACGTATTAGTTATTATATATTATTGTATACTCCTTTAAATAAAGAAACTCATATTTATTTACTAATTATTCTTGTTCTTCTTGTGTGTCATTTTCTATGTGTATAGGAGAGGAAGAAATTCGGCCCTCTCGGCTGGAATATTCGCTATGAGTTCAATGATAGTGACAGAGAGTGTGCTCTGCTGAACCTCAACCTGTACTGTAAAGATGGCATCATCCCATGGGACGCTCTCATTTATATCACTGGTGAGAACACTGACAAACACTGCTAAAACTGATGTCTGATTCTGCCGCATTGTCAACAATGTTTGTTTATAGCAGTCTAGTTTTTGAGACACAGTAAATTTTGCTAAAT
Organism: Philypnodon macrostomus; assembly: GCA_036025475.1. NCBI lineage: Eukaryota > Metazoa > Chordata > Actinopteri > Gobiiformes > Eleotridae > Philypnodon > Philypnodon macrostomus. Next base: position 17,688 of record JAVQKC010196683.1, on the reverse strand, counting down.
ATTTATAAGGTCTCAACTACTGTCGGCCGCTGCTGTATTCGACTATAAAAGGGTGAGGTAACACTTTAAAATAGCTGGCCTCTATTTAATAGTAATAAATCATTAATACAGAATTTATAACTCAGTTATGTTATTAAAGCTGCACTATGTGATTTATTTTTCCTTGTATTTTAGCAAAGATAATTATTTAGTTATTAGTTCAGCTTCACAGAAATCATCTGAGAAAAAATTAGACTCTGAGGTCACCTGTGTGCTGTGTTATAACGTTTTTTGTTATAAAGCGAGGGAAGGAACTGTTTAACCAATCACAGGCTTCCACGGGACAGGTGCGCTCTGATTGGTGGAAACATTGTTTATTTATCCAGAACTAGAAACTATCAGGAATAATGTGAGGGAGCTGATGATGTATTTCAAAATGTATTTCACCGCTTAGCTCTGTTATGTTATTCTCATACTTCCTGGTTTGTTTGAGACTGTGATAGAACATCGCAAGGCACAAAATCGGGTTGTGCATCTTTAATCTTGAAGTAATGCTTTGTAAACGATCAATTAACTGGTTACTTGTGTTTAACTCATGTTAGTGTTACCAATACTGAATGTGTTTTTCAGCAGTGCTATTTCCCACTTGGATGTGTGTTGTGTTTTTGACAGTAGCAACTAGCATGTCTCTGTTTGCCTTCTTTGTTGTCAGCAGAGCACACTATTTGCGCGTCTTGTGAAATTGAAAATCTCAGATGTCTGCTGCCTTAACAAAGATGGCCTGTTCCAGTCTGTTGTGCAGCTGTGTCCTGTGTTTGTTTAGCACTGGCTCGGCTGTGAACCTTGCTCTTCCTCTTCACTGCATTTGTCTAGAATTAAACCCAACAGATGCTATCATGAACGGCATAGCACACTCTCTGAATGTGAATATTACAGCCACTTCACTAATCAGAAGCGGGTAGGGTAGCCAAAAATAGTGCTATTGCTGCTAGTGCCAGTAATAAGAAACTGACCCTGTTCTATGATTTAAAGTAGGTAGTCTGTCAAAATTATGATGTTACTTTAGTCCCTCCTCTGGTCTCTACAGGAACATCAAATCACAGTTTGTGGGCTAGAGCTCTAACCAATTGTAGTAGTTTTGAGTAGTGTTGTAGTCCACACAAACTCTGATTGAGGCCAGGGGAGCGACTAAAGTAAAACTACTGTTAGTCAAGCAATAATCAAATGTTAGGAAGTCTATACCTTAAATGACAGCTAAATGCTATATGTTGGTGTTATGCTTAGAGAGGTGGGTAATCAGTTACATTTACTTGAGTAACTTCAAACAGTAGGTTTGATATGGGCCGACAGTTGTTTAGTACTGACTGCTCTTTTTTAGAAGAGGCTTAATGACAGCAGTTTTCAGCAAACTTGGAAATGTTCCTGACTGGAGAGAGATGTTAACTAAATGCAAAATTTGGGGCAAAAAACGGCTTAGTACTCATTTTAAAATTCTAGTGTGTAAAACATCAAGCCTGCATGTGGATGAACTCAGACTGGATATGATCTCAGGAGCAATGGTATCCAGAACATTTAGAACACTAGAAGTATATGAGTTCAACAAATCATCAACAACATCATCAGCATCATTAGAAAATGAGGAATTTTCATATCTAATCATCTCCATAAATATTGTCCCTGTGCTATCATTTATGTGTCTCCTCTGAACAAACGCAGCTCCAGAAGCTGGTTTAGGAATAACAGACAGGTCAAAAATGATCAGACAAAGCAACATCAGTCACAGTGACATTAGAAACACTAACACTCTGTAATGAGCAGGTCCAGAGTGTGATCTCTGGTGTGTGTTGGCTCACTCTCGTGCTGAGCAAGGCCATAGGTCAGCACAGAGTTCTTTAGCATTTCTGTCACACACAATAGCCACATGAACATTCAAATCACCTGTTATTACTATTGAGTCAAATTATGTGCAGACAACTGAAAGCATTTCAGTAAAATCATCAATACAACCTTGAGAGCATTGTGGTGGCTTGTACATGACTGTGAAGAGTATCATTTTAGCTCCATTTTGAATGCTACATACTCAAACATCCCAAATGAGGTGTTGGAGGTAATGGAGGTGCTGCAAGAACTGGTGATGAAGCATTAGAGCTGCTTTCAAGCCTTCCTTCTATCAGTGGCCACTCAGGAACTTGTCCAGGCCTGTTCTGAGGCCTCAAAGCGTGGATGAGGTTATCTGCCAACCGTCTCGCTCCACCTCTGCTCAGGTACGGGCTCCTTCTTTTAATGGGGGTCCTCCCGTTGCCAAAACAAGTTGAAGTTGTCAATGAAGTGCACGCCTCTGGACTCAAAAAACCTTGGACAACCATGTGTTTAGCTGAAGCAGCCGCCTGAATTTAGTCAATATTTGGGAGAGGTCCAGTGATTAAAAAAAATGTAATCCTTTTTTAATACTTCAGATTCGCCTAATGTGTACTGCACCCACATGCAAAATCAGCTGTTTCACTCGTTGGTGTTTTGAAATGACCTGGTGGAGTAGAGTTGTTATTTCAGACACTTCAGTACTTATTATGGCTGCTTGTAATCAATCTGCTGCAGCTTATGTCACTGATAGCACCATCACCCAGTAGCAAGACACGTTTGTCCTTGATGTTTGCCTGGTGCTTTTTCCCGACTTTCTTTGTTAGAGTGTTCCAACTCATTCTGTTTGTTAGTTGCAAATACTTCAATGTTACCCGTATTCTCAAGATACAAGATGAGCCAATGTAAAATGAATAAAATAAGGATAAATAAAAAAGTCAAAGCAGAGCAAAGCAGGAGCAAGGAGATGTGCACTCTTCAGAAGCAGGAAGTCACTCTCAATACTCAATATTATTTTGAAGTATTTGTACTCTTACTTAAGTCTATCTTGAGTAAGAGTACTTTCACCCACCTCTGTGTTATGTAAGAATAATTTTATGTGAAAAATGTGAGATGATTTTGTTAATTGTGCCTTATTTTAACAAAAATATTCTTTACTTTTTTGGTTTAGCTTTTGAAATCTCAAAATCAGTTTATGAAATTTTTCACCCGATTACTTCAATATCAGTAACAGTACTCTTACTTAAGCAAAATGATTGGCTAATCTACCCACCTCTGGTTTTGCTCCACTTCTACTGCCTGGGTGTAAGAATAAATATTAGTTGCTTGCTAGAAAAAACATACACTAAGAATACCCACATAACAAATGCACAATCGGCAGTTTTACAAAGTTATACAACAGAAAAATGAGATTTGCCACACTTGTATCTAAAGTTCATTTGTTTGCCTTATCCTGTTTTCAATTACACTTTTAAATGAGGGCTGTGTTTGGTCTCAGTAGAGCGGGCCACTCCATTATCATATTGGTGTCTCTCATTGGTGTTATCGCACTACTTTGTCTTAATAGTGTAATCCTGAATGCTAACAGTCATTTTCACCCGGAGCTTCTAAGACTTTTCAGTGAAGAACTTGTGCTCAAACCAACCTTGCCTTTGCCCTTTGGAAAAGAGCTGTTTCTGTCCTGGTACAAAAATGCCTCTGTTGGGTTTAGAATGCCTACCACAAGCCTCAGATGAGATTTGTCTGATTATTCCCATTTTCCTCCTTTTTTTTTACTGCATTGTTTCTTTTTTTTCAGATACAAACATTTATAGCATTTATATAAACACTTTACTATGACTTTTCTTTACCTGCCTGTTGTCAGTGGTTTTAACTCTGACAAATGTCCTGAAGTTGAAACGTTGCTGGTGCTAGGTGGACTGTGCTAGGTTAGAAATTGTTGATACGCTGGAATTCTCACATATAACCATGTCTTGGAATTACATAGAATAGTTTGAAAAGTATTCAATATCCAGTGAGCGGCAGTTCTATGGGCAAAATGTCAGCCAGACTGTTTTAAGATCATAGTGAGGCAAGATTAGCTCAGATTTACTGCATCATACTGGTTATCAGATCTCAACAGATCAGAACACACAAGATTAGAAAACATGACTTTAAGGGCTACCTATTAAAGTGGCCAGTTAGTATTTTTCTCCATTGGGTTTATTTTACTATTTGCCTTTTTAGTGGGTTTTTTTGTGCAACCCAGAAGAATGTCTGGAAAAACAGCAGCAGATAATCCAGGAGTGTGGCGAACCCATATGTCAAGGCACTTTTTCAGTGCCTGAGGCAAACTGAAAATGATGAAAAAAATAATAATTTAATGTGCTGGTCGCCTCAAGGAGTGTAGACAAGTGGTATCAGGGGCCAACGGTGGGAGGAATAAAGCAAACAATTGACAGTCTCATGGGAAGAGCTGTTAATAAACATGTCTGAAGTCCTTTTTTTTATATTTTTAGCTCCAAAAGTGGAGATTGGCTAAAAGGCATGGTCTCTAGTTACAGAGCTGTGGGGATAATGATGACTGTATGTTTGCTCTTCAGGTGAGATCACATATGGAGGCAGAGTGACTGATGCCTGGGACCAGCGCTGCCTTAGAACGATCCTTAAAGGCTTCTTCTCACCAAAAACATGCAAGCCTGGCTACACTTATTCCTCCTCTGGTAGGATCCATATTGTATTTTCATATAGCTGTAAAGCATACAGTTTGAAGGTAATTTTTGTTCATAAGTGGTTTTTATATAATGCTCTTTATCTCTTTGTCTACACAAGGGATCTACTATGCCCCAGAATCGGATCATCTACAGGACTACAGGGATTATATTGAAAGTCTGCCAATTATAGACGACCCAGAGGTGTTTGGTATGCACGAGAATGCCAACTTGGCTTTTCAGGTAAAGACTAAGCTTATCTCAAGAAAATATTTTTCGATGGTCAGCCACTAATCAAGGATCCATTCTCACTCCAATCACTTCTTACTACTGTAGTTGTATCCTTTTTCATGAGTTTTTCTGTGATTGGTGGTTGTTGGGTGTGGTAATGATTGCCACATCTGTGCCAGTTTTCCCCAGGGCAGCTGTGGCGACCATAGGGGGTGAGAGATATGGCGATTAAAGATTGCATTGTGTTTATGTTTACCACCATCAGTGTGACTTTGGAGTAAATGAAAAATCACTCCATCATAAATTTTTTTTGTGTCAACAAAGCATATACATTCAATGCATTATTATTCTAATTATTCTTATTTATACTATTATTAATAACCAAAAAAGTGTTAAACTGAATTACATTTTTTTTTTTTATTTCAGCGACAAGAAACCATGTCTCTAATCAGCACCATACTGGATGTTAATCCTCGGTCTTCGGCCAGTGACGGGGCTAAAAGTAATGATGAAATCGTCTGTGAGTTGGCTGAGTCCATCTTAGCTAAGCTCCCTGGTCAGTATCCACGTCCTCACACTGTAAATAAATATCCATGTAGATATTCTCTTTTCTACATACTGTACTTACATACTGTCTCATCCTTCCACATGCAGAGCGTCTGGACATGGGTGAAGCCATAGAGTCTCTGTTTGTACGAGATGAACATGGCCGCCTGAACTCTCTGACGATCGTGTTGGGGCAGGAAGCAGATCGATTCAACAATCTGCTTAGAGTGCTCAGGGTGAGGCACTTGAGTATATTTATGCTTTATGCGTTTTGATAAATGATTTCTGTTAGAAGGGATACACATTATCTTAACACCTAACTAATACATGCCCCGTTTTGCATACAGCAGATATATGCCTGTCTTTGTGTTTTCCTTTGAATTCAATTAAACGTTTTGACATATCTATAGTTCTCCAAAATATAGAATATATAATAAAAATAAATCAACTGACTATGTTTGAAGTTGCATGATACACCTCTGTTTGTCCTTGCTGTCTCCTAGGTGTCTCTGTTAACTCTACAGAAGGCTATTGCGGGTCTAGTGGTGATGTCTGAAGAGATGGACCGTATTTACACAAGCTTCCTCAACAACCAGGTTCCAAGGCACTGGGAAAACTCTGCATACCCCTCACTTAAAACCCTGGCCTCATGGGTCAAAGATCTGGTGCTCAGGACATACTATATTCAGGTGAAGTGTGGACTCTCCAAGGCCTTTCTGTGTGGACTTTGCATGTTCTCCCTGTGTCTCAGTGGGTTTCTCTAGGTACTCTAGCTTCCCCCATCAACCTCAAAACATGCACAGCAAGCTAATCCTCCAGCCAGGTACTCCTGACAGGCTGCCCCGGTCATATTAGATATTGGAGTCAAATGCAAAATATAACAAAATATCCCTAGAGGGACCAAAAACTTAAAGGAACAGACAATCTAATCTACAAAAAAATAAAGCCTTGTTTTATTTAGAAGAATTATTGACAAACAAATATAGCCTATAAATAAAACATCCAGAGTACAGCATGCTACTGAAAAGTCTTATTTGCAGCAGCGGGACTATGGCTTTGACCAACAGCATTAGACACATGCTGCACGCACATAAAGGGAGAAAACAGCAAAATAAAAGACTAAACACTATTGGAGACGGATTTGAACTAGAAAAAACACACTACTTATGTGACCAGGGGAATCCGACTGTTTACAATACCATGTCTGGCGGCCATGTTGGATTATCTAGAACAATAGTCATCACCAACTAGTTACCCCGCATATTCTGACGGTCCCCAGCTTAGATAAATGGAGAAAGCATAAAAACACCTTGCCCATCCCTGAAGCTACTTCATTTATTTTGTTCGTTAAATCGTTAAATTGTGGCTCAGTAATGTCCAGAGATGTTGACATAAAACACAATGAATTTGCTTGTATCAGACTTCCACACTCGGACATATGGCTGAATAATCAGCTACCACTTTCTCAGTCTATGAATAAGTGTGTTTGTTGTTTCTCATTATGCTGGGAAACACTAATACCATATGACCATCCTGGCTTCTTCCCCCGAGGCTCAGCCCATCACTTCTGTTGCCTAATCAACAGGCACACTTCATAGTTTAGTTTGTATGAGTTCTTCCAAAAGACTGGTTTGAAAATGCAGCATTTCTGAGAACACTTCCATACACAACATGGCCCCAGCTCAAAACATCATGTCGAGCTGATGAGTCACCACTGCTAAAGAGAGAACCCATCTCTATGTGACAGCCCAAGTTCACTTTCAGGTCCCATAAGAAGCTCTAAACCACGGTTTGTTAAACCCAAAAATGTTATTTTCAGATACATGCAGTTGATTGCCTCTCGTCTCTTGTGTCCTCCTTTTGCTAGACTTGGATCACACGTGGCCAGCCCAAATCGTTCTGGATCTCAGGATTCTTCTTCCCTCAAGGCTTTCTCACTGGTAAAACATTATTATGCTTTTAATGAACCATAGCATAGATTATACAACATCTTAAAGAAGCCAGTAGTACATACATTAGGATTGGGTGAGACACCATATTTCTTTACTCTTGCTTGGACATTTGGTAGAACCTTTCTTTTCAGCACATAAATAATATAGTAATAACATGGTAATAAACAGGTAATAATCTAGTATTGTGGTTGATTTCTATGTAATAACTAGCTAGATTACCCATAATTACAAGGTCATTCTATATTACTGTTACTATAGGATTACTGTGTTAAATATTCCATGATATTAAAAGGTAATGACTATATTATTAACTGTTCTCTACCTGATTATTTCCACACCATTACCATAATAATACCGTGCTGTAAAGTAAAGTGCAACCAAATGTTCTATAGTCTGTGATACAGATAAATAATGGATTAAGAAGTTATAATAGAAGTCAATATTACATTATAAAATATTTGACTATTTTATTATATTATATTTAGTTCTTTATTTGAATTGTAGACAATGTAAAAATAAACTAAAAAGTATTCTTATTTCTTAATTTTTTTCATTATGTTTATGGTTGTTGTGTGGTTTATAGGAGTGCTCCAGAATCACGCCAGACATTACAATTTGCCCATCGACGAGCTCAACTTTCGCTTCGACGTGGTGCCAGTTTACAGAGATCAGGCAGCTGTGAGTGAGGGACTGCGCAGTCTTCCAGAAAATGCAAAACTCGACATGGATGACGAGGTAATAGAGCTGTGAACATGGCATTGTTCATTGAGGCTAACCCATTTATGCTAGGGACACAGATTGAATTTGTAGCTACCAAATCAATGTAAATACCAAATAGACTGTGCACAATGTTCAAAGGTTGCCCAGCCAACCGGTATTGCTGGGTTGCAGGTGACGTCGCAACATTCTTTAGCCCTATATATGGGTTTTTCTAAAAATCCCATACAGTTAATAGAGAATTCTGGCCCCTGCCCCCCAGCTGACATCATCGCATTCAAGAACCTGAAACCCAGCAATACTCATTTCCAGTTAAAAAATAAATTTAATAGGCAAACTACACCACACGCCATTTTTTGAGATTAGGAGCGAGAGTGATATTCCGTTATTTTGACTATATTATAATAGACTCAGTATATGGGTCGGCTGGGCAACTTTGAATGTTGTGCACAGTTTGTAAAGATGTTATTGTTTCTATGGTTTCTATAGTTACCTGAGCCAAAGGACGGCGTGCTGGTGCATGGGATGTTTCTGGATTCCAGTCGCTGGGACGATGAGAACATGTTGATTGCAGATGCTTTACCTCGAATGATGAACTCCATGTTGCCCGTGGTGCACTTTGAGCCTCAACGAAATTATGTCCCTGACCCTGAGCTGTATCATGCTCCTCTGTACAAGACCTCCGCTCGGGCCGGCACCCTGTCCACAACTGGTATGTGCTGAGAAATAAGGCATCTTTTCATACTTTTGGTGTGTGCTTGTTATCCACACACTACAAACTTTTAAAATGTTTGTCATGATTGTGATTGTGATATAGAGGCAAAAGTGAAGTGAATGTATTGTCTATGGGAAAGTACAGAATATCACAAAATATAAATAAACAAGATTGTTTTGGCAACTGATAGTGAGTAGCAAGATGGCCGCTGTTGATTTCAGTACATTTTGCTCAATCGCGCATGTCAAAACAGTTCTTTACTTCCGTGATACTTCCGCGTTATGGAGGCCACCATTTCAGCTTTTTCTTCTGTGTATGCAGCTCATAGAGCAAGCGCACTATGGCCCACGAGCCCCCGCCCTTGTGTACACAGACCGCGTGGTCCGTTCTGACTAATCAGCGTGAAGCCCACGTGACCCCAAGAACATCACTAATTCCGACAATTTTGGAAGCTGTCGGAGCCCTGACAGCTGAGCATTAGGTGTTTCTTTTTGCATTGTGGTCAATGAGAAAAATCCTTTTTGGGCCGCAGAGGACTTTCCTCGCTGTTCTACTATATGACCACTACGCATATTGGCATCAAGGCAGAGGGGGCCTTATCCTGATATTATAATAGATCCAGGCACTAATAAGCGTTTTTTTTTTGTTTGTTTTTTTTTCAAGAGACTCTAAAGAATGGGAAAAAAATAGAAAATCTTATAGAAAATCTTTTTATTTGAAAGTTTCATGTGTGTCCGTTTGTCTCCCTCCAGGTCACTCGACTAATTTTGTGGTGACGGTGATGCTTCCATCTAATCGACCGAGTGATTATTGGATCTCCAAAGCTTCTGCTCTGTTGTGCCAGTTGGATGACTAAGTATGTGAAGTATAATTAAACATGTTGTATATTCAAAATACACAGAGGATATTTGCAACAATTCAAAAACACTCAATAATAAAGCAGCCTTGAACATAATAAAGACTGCTACTGAGTCACTTACCAATATGATTGAACCATTAGAGTAACTATTAGCACCCAAAGAGCACTGTTAGCATCAATGCTAATTGTGATTAGCATTAGCATCTCTAAATATAAGACAACTTCTGTTATACTTTTAAAAGACCCAGTCACTGATCTGATCTTCTTGAACCGTCTCTGGCAACAACAAGGCATTTTCACCACAGAAGCACTATTAACAGTTCTTGTAACAGTCAGTTCATTCACTTTAATATTTCATCCATTCTGATGCTCAGTTTGAACTTCAGAAGGTTTGTTTTCAATATATTAATACAAAAGCATAAAGTTGCTCCTTTGTGTTTGGCTGATTAGATATTTGAGTTTATATTAACAGTGGATTAACAGTAATCTACCTAAAGAGGAGACCAGTGAGTGTATGTAGGTTAACTTCTCTATATAAACTATTCATCCACTCAACAGCAGCTACATATTCTTCTGAAGTCTAAAAAGATGATTCATGTTCTAGCATCAGTGTCAGCTCCACATCTTAGACCCCATAGTGGAAAGCTCTATACATGCTGCACGCCAAGTCATCGAAATAAATGTGCTCACTAAGATTTACAGTACACCACTTGCCTCAAGGGGAGAACAGACCCAGCAACAGACAACTGCAAAGACAGAGTGTATGGATGAGCGGAGATGCCTGGGCAGATGCAGAGAAGATGTTAATGGTTCGAAAATGAAGAAACATTGCATTGCTTAGAGGGATGAGTTGAGAGTACGAAGCAGTGATTGTCATATGAACAAATGTTTCCGCCACATCCCCGCACATATCAGCAGCGTGTTTGTGTCACTTAGGGCAGGCAGTGCAAACACATAAAATATGGTTTTACAAACACATTAAGTCTGCGTTCAGCAATGTTAGGGCAGAGAACAAGCACACTCTGTCAAACACAGGATTCCTGTAAGCAGATTGTTCTTGTTTGTTCATGCCCAGTCTGGCACCACACAGAACTAGAGCTCATTTCTCTTTTTGTATCATTCTTTGTAAACTCTAGAGATTTGTTTAAGTATGTCAGCCTTTTCTGGAATACGAGCTTTGTCACATTGACTTAAAGCTGTAGTCCGGAGGTTTCCCAAGGTAAAAAATTGTGAAAATGTTTAAAATATGCTTGACCAATAGCGGCCATGTTTACTTTAGTTCCTCCCCTGGTCTCTACAGCAACTTCCAATCAGAGTTTGTGTGGGCTGCCACTCAACTCAAAAACTTGACTACTATTGATCAGGGCTCTAACCCACAAACTCTAATTTGATATTGCTGTAGAGGCCAGGGAAGGGAGTAAAATAAGAATTGTGACAGATTACTTCTTCACATCAGAGAACAGGGTCCGATAGTCGTTTTCGTCAACATTTATCTTCACTAAAGCTGTAAGTGGTGATGCATTTTTCCCTGTTTGCTGATAGTGTTTGTAATTAAGGTTGCCAAAAAAATACTCCCTGTTGTGCTCAAGATTATATATATATTTATATGAATTACTTCTGACATTTGGATTCCCAGCCACAGCACACAGTAACCTTGTAGCCTAGTTTATTAACACCCTTTCCTCCAATCAATCCTTTTATGAGCTAAGAGTATAATTTTAAATAACTGTGGATGTACCAAGGTGTCGCACCGTAATTGTAATGAAGAGGAAGAGGAAATGGATTGAAAGGGCCAATGGGATTATATGCCTCAATCACTCTGCAACCAGATTAACAACACGCACATTCTCATCCCAGTGGATTAAGACAAAGGCAGGGGGAACACAGATGGGCCCAGGAATGAAATCTAAGGGTTCTTTCATCTGAGCAAAAAGGGGTTTGAGATTAAATTAGGATAAGGCACAAAACGATGTATGGTATTTGTCTCTTATGGTGGTGAACTATGGATGGTAAACTATGATTCTGAAAAATGCAAAATTACTAAATAGGGAAAACATTCATTAACCAGGACTAAAGCTATAGGATAAACCAGGGGGGTCCAAAGTTTTTTCACTAAGGGCCACATTGTCAAAAACTATTACCGCCTCTGTGAGGTGACTGATTTCACTTCAGCAAAAGTCCCTTCAATTGGATCTGTTTTCTGACCACTTTTTTCTGGCAGGTTTTTTTTACTTAGTGTCCATCTATATTATAATCACACAGAAAAGTGGAAAGATCTTGTTATACTTTGAATACATTCTTTTAGTTGGATTATGTTTTAGAAAGACCAAAGAATTGTTCTGTGGGCCGCATTTGGCCCCCGGGCCGTAGTTTGGACACACCTGGGATAGACCAAGATGAAACTAGATTTCAATTGTGACTAAATCTGGCCTGAACTGGTTTTAGGAGGACAGGACTAGACTAGAGGCTAAACTAGGGCTGAAACGGGTCCAAACAAGATACATTTCAAGCCCCTAACAGGTTCTTGAAGTGTAAAAGTACCAGCAACAATAGCCATACCACAGATTGAGTAGAACACAATATTTTTCCAGACAAAGTGTGTTAGAGCATAAAAAGAAAAAGCCTGATTGACTGCTTCTTGAACTAACCCAGCCATTGTGGGGTATGCCATTGTTGACCTATATACTATACTATCTAAAGGGCCCCATCTGAATACCAGGTGCCTGTGCATGTAATCAATGGATGTGTTGGAGTGTGTGCAGGTGTGAGTTACATTAAGTAAGTGCACTGGATCCATAGAGAGGCTGGCACTGACAAAGGCACCAAACACCAAACGCATTATTACCAGGATTGCCTAACTGGTCACATACCAGCCCATGTAGTCCACTGACTGCGCACTCTCACATGACATGAGAAGTCCTGGGATAATCTTCTTCTAGCTTCTCATTTCAATAGGAAAATTAAAAAGTTTCACTGGCCATTATATTAGATAGTGCTATCAATGGATTGGTTGAAGCAATATAATTTCAGCAGCAGTTCTGTGGGTGAAAGTGCCTTGTTGATTCTGGTTTGGGGTAATGGGAAGGGCATAGAAATTAGCTCAGATAACCACACACAATGACAAAACACGAAGCAGGTGCTGACCACAGGTGCCACTTTATTAGGTACATGGTCAACCTAATAATTGTGCTTTGTCATGTCAGTGAGTGTGGATTTTTTTAGTGAAGACAGAGATTACCACTGGCCATTATTATTTTGCCATACTGTAGGTATATATAGCACACCAAACCAGTGCATTAGTATTGAGTTTGGATCCTCCGAGACCACAGTCTATCTTGCCTTTTTAGTTCCTGTTGGAAAGCTGTGGTGTGCCTCTGTGCCTAAGTTATCTAAACACATTCACATATTGAGCTAGTGGTTAAACCTTGTGCATTAGTCTGGAACTGGCCTTCAAAGTCAGCATTATGTGAGCCCCAATGTTTAATGTGTCCATAAAATATATATACTTCACTAAAAGTTTAAACCTGCAAGCTAAGCCAAACCATTCCACTTTTTACCTAATTTGATTTAAGGCTAAAGGCCAGGGGAGGGAGTGGAACTCAACTGCTATTGGTCAAAGGGGTAACCCACAAATTCTGATTTTATGTTGCTGTAGAGGCCAGGGGAGGGAGTAAAGTAAAATAATGATGACAGATTACAGTTTACATCACAGAACAGATAAAACATTTAACCTTTAATGATGAATGTGCCAGCCCTAAATGCGAGGTAGGTTAAGGGTCAATCCCTGGTCAGAGATTGAAGCCCTCTGAGTGCTATGTCTGTTTTTGCTGTGTGCCTAACTATGTAGTATTGGGAAGTTACACACATTACAGTTACCCTCAGATACATTTGTGAGGGGGTTGTCTCATGTCAAGCATTCAAATGAAAACCCAGCAATTAACACATTTCTCTTTTTATTTTATCTCAAAATCGTCAAACTTCCAGAGAGTTTTATGTACACTCGTCACAGGAGAAAAAGTCATACTGATAGGCACAAAAAGACCACAACGAAAAACACAGATAACGCTGAAAAATACAATAACAGTGATTTGAAGAAAGATGGCAGCACTAAAGTCACAAAAGAGTGTTTCTGTTCTCTGTTCCACTTGGTGTGCTACATATGAACAGGAGACAACAGAAGTGAGTTTATCTACAGAACAATGTCCATTTGTAGTGAACACATCATATCTTTCCATATTGTATTATTCCTTGGACTGCAACATACTGCAATTTTCTAAAGGACCCCTCCCCCATCGAGCAACTCCATAGGAATTTTCACAAAGGAATAACAACAGATGCAGTATAAGGAAAAATCATGCCATTGAGGTTACATGTACTGTGAGAAAAGTGTTTTCGTAGGGCTGAGAAATATTTCATTGTGAATACTGTAATTTTGTTCTTCCAGACCCTTGAGAACTACTTCTTTGAATGTATTTGACGGTTTATCGCATTCATTTTACCATATGTATATTGTACTTTTCAAATATTTTTTAAACCCTGATGCATTAATTTTTTTTAATACATGTGTTGCTGTTTAACACACTGAAAAACAACGTTATATTGTTATGTGGCCATATTCCCCAGCCGTTATTGAGTTGTCGTCCCTCATTCAACAGCAAAATGAACACAGTCTTTTATTCAAAATATTCACATTTATAGAGTATTCGTTTCATGAAAGAAGTGTAATGGAAACTAGTAGAATAGACTTGACTTTTATGTTTTCGAACACTGCATGGATGGTATTTGGATGTTTATACCTGAAAAGTTTACAGCTGGTGGCTGCGCTTGTTCTATTGATTATGTCCACAAGCTTCAAATCAATTTCACAAACTATTTCTGCAGAGCTCTCCCACAGTGCACTGCAGTTGTCACACTAGGCTTTACTTTCACGGCCCTATTTGATGTAGCTTGTTGCTAAGCTGAAGCTGAAGAGGTCCGCAAGTTCACTTGAATGCTTAGCAAGTGGGGACTGTACATGCCTCGCAGAATCAACCACCAAGGATCAAAATGGATGCCTTTGGGTGACAACGAGAGATGAGGATTTTAGTGAAATCTGTTACATAAGGTCATCTCATAATCCGGCTTGCATGTTGTTCAAGAGATTAGGGGGAAAAAGTGTTTGCCTTTCGCTGAGAATTAGAGCGCAAAAACACACAGCTCTACAAAAGATAAATACATCCTTCATTCCACAAATTTCCACTTGACAAATTGTTTTTCAGTCAGTTTCCTCCAGTGCAACCACAGTGCACACAAGTACGATATTAACATTTTTACCAAACAGTGTCAGCACAGTGTATCATTGTCTAATCTATCTAAAGTATCACAAGGGACTGAGGAAGTAGGATTCACAGTTTAAATAGTATAAAATCTTTATCTGATGGCCCAGTTATAACATTTAAGAAACAGCATTTAGCATGTGAAATAATGTACAACGTCTGCTAACTTGACAAGCTAGATTCATTTGACAAGCCTGCTATAGAGAAGTGAAGTTTACTGACCTTTAAGACCAAAAATCACTTGTTTAGCAAACCAAAATCAGTAAATAGCATAGCCTTAGTTGGTTAGATAGCCTACTTATCACTATCGTAGCCCCAAGGTAGCATGCTGACACTAATGCTGCGTTCCAGACAACTGGAAGGTCGTACTTTCTCACTTGGACATTACGAGTTCCGACTTCAAAGCATTCCAGAAATGATCTTTTATGTTAACAAACACATTAGCATTAGTGGTTAGCTCATTTTGTAGCCTACAGAGAAGTAGACTAGTAGTAGACTATGGCAGATAAACAGAGATTCATTAGGTTTATGAAGGGGTTCAGTGTAAGTTGTATTGTTTAGCATGTACATCTCCACTAAGACATGAGGCTCAGCAAAGTACTCAGATCTCCTCCGACTTTGTAACTCCGAGTTCAGCTGGCGTTTCCGAGTTGTCTGGAACGCAGCATAACTCTAGCTTGTATTTTGGCAGTAAGTGATGTTTTTAAAGCTGTCTGCTGTAATACCTCTAGTGTCACGTTATATGCCACTGTTATATTTTGTGTTGTTTTTTTTTTTATTAAAAAAAAAAAGATAAAAACATGAATAGGCTAGTATGTGTTGGTGAAAGTGCTGCAGGATACAAATAGAAAGTGCATTAGTGTGAGTTCTACATCATTAACTGTTGATGCACCGCCAACCTCCTCCTTTATGGAAAACAATACAGTGTGATCAACTCACAAGGAGCCACTTCAAAAAGGACAATTCACACTCTATAATACACCATTGACAAATATGTGAAAATTGAAGATGTGTTTTAAAGGAGGCATTTTTGCTAAATAAAATTTTCTGAGCCTTAAAATATGTTCTTCAGCAAAAACAGTGGATTTTGTGTCATTTACACATGTCTGTGTAATCGTGTATGCTGAAGCACTGCCCTTCTCAGGAGCTTAAAACAGGCGCCTACTCTGTGCTTTTTCAGCAGAGAGCAGAGTTTCGAAAAATAAGACATTTTCAATCAATTTAAGCATTTTTAAAAAAGAAATGAAACCTTAAAAGCTGCACTACCTGAATTTGTGAAACTCTTTCCAAACTCCTCCCACTGTCTCACACATGGAGCACACACTGCCTTGTACGCGTTCACAAATCAAGAAGTATGAGAATAACAAGCAGTGGTCTGGAGTTGGCGTTTAATATTTTGAACAAAACATGTAAAATAGCTCTAAAAGATAAAACATTGTGAAATACAAAATCAGCCTCTTCGCATCATTCCTGATAGATTCTAGTTCTGGATATATAATGGATGTATCGGCCAATCAGAGGGCTCCTGTCCTGTGGAAGCGTGTGCTTGGTTAAACCGCTCTAAAAAAAACTAAAAACCTTATAATACAGCTCAGAGGGTCTCATTTCTACTCAGATGACTTCTGCTATGCCGTACTGACGACTGAATAATAATTTTTGCTCAATTACAAGAGAAAGAAAATGTAGTGCAGCATTAATCTAGACATAAACAGTAATTTCCAAAACCTTGAAATGGCATAATAACTGATCTCATGTGGCTTATCAAACAGAGGCTGGTGTGGCACAGTTTTAACAGTCAGTGCGTTGTCTGTTTTATGTAAAGTCTTTAGACACAGCCTCAATGAAATTAGGAGCCGACATAAGGATTGTAAAGGTGCAAATAATGGAGAAAAGTGAGAACGCCACTAAGCACAAGCGATCCACCACGGCCGCAGCGAACTTCCACTCACTGCATACGGCCTCTCCTTCATCCTGCTCACGGAAACGCCTGGCAATGTACTGCACTTCCTCCAGAATTCGCGATATCTCCGGAATCTGCTCCAAAAGTAAAGTCCTGGTCTGCTCCAAGTGGACTTCATGCAGAGAGGGAGCATTGGGATGGTTGCTGCCACAGACGCTGGACGAATCCGTGCTGGCCGGGAACGCCGAGTTGTCCGTACCCATGGAGTGGTATCCGAAATACAGGTTCATGTTTCCGTTGGTGGTGGCAGCCGAGCTCGAGGAGGCCTGTCCAGGGATGGTGCTCATTTGGATGCTGTTGGTGCTGGTGTGGTGAGGCGGAGGGTGGGAGGAGTACTTGTAAGTTGTATTGTTAGAAGGGCTGACAGATGTTTTGTTGTCCTCGCCGGGCTTTTTCATGCGAAGGAACCAGGCGCACCAATTGAGAAGGATGACACGGATCTGGAGTTTAGACCAGAAATGAGAAAAGGGTGAATTGAAATGATTCACTGTCAAAAAAATCTAACAATATTTTAACTTCACTTCAGAAATCTGTATCTATTTACTCAGGAGAGCGCTGATTTTATGTCCCATATCTCAGTGGATATCTATAAAAAAACACCCATAAAGAAATGTGAGAGCCTAAATTGAATTCATTTGATTTGTTTATGTACAGTACCGTATTTTCCGCACTATAGGGCGCACTGGATTATAAGGCGCACTGTCAATGAATGGTCTATTTTAGATTTTTCATATATAAGGCGCACCGGACCATAAGGCGCATTAAGCGAAACAAAACAGTCAGACAAGTCAGTCAGTCAAACTATGTATGTATTACTCCGCGACGCTCCTGACTCCCGGAGCTTTGTAGTTTACCGAAGTCGCACCA
>JAVQKC010196682.1:0-12226 GCA_036025475.1 Philypnodon macrostomus | reverse complement strand
ATTACTTAATTGTCATTAATCGAAGATGTACCAAACTCAATCCAGTTCTGCATCTTCATGATATGTACCTGTGTGCAACAGTTGAAAAAGATCCAGCACAGACTTTTTGAGTTATTGCGTTCAGTTTTGGCCAGTAATTAATGAATTACTTAATTAATATTCATTGAAGAAGTACCCAAATCCATACAGTTCGGCGTCTTTATGGTATGCACCTGTTTGCAAATGTTGAAACTGATCCGGCAATTCGTTTTTGAGTTATCGCGTTCACAGCTAGGATCTGCGGACGCGGCGCCACGTGATTACATAATATTGTTGTTTCGCCGATTATAATTATTATAATTTATGCAAATAAGTCGATATAATGGATGTTGTATTTCAAGGATTATAATAATTTTGCTGTAATTAACATACTATTACCTTGGCACAAAATTGCTTCCTATCCCTCAGGGGTTGCCTCAGTGAAATGTCTAATTTGCAGATGTAATAAACCTTGCATGGCCCTAAGTGCTCTTGCTTAAGAAACCCGTCTGTATTCAGGGCTTGGACTGGCTTGCCACAAACTGCGTTTTTAGCTCCATGGAGGACTAAACATTTCACTTCTTTGGCAAAATCCAAACTTATTAGATGTAGATATGCCTGAAGAAAATATTCTACAGTAAAATAGGATTGGGACATTTTATAGCTGAGTTGTAGAGTAAATGGTGGTATTGATTTAATGTACAGTTACTCTATGCATGTTTCTTTAAGATTATTTGGGGCTTTTTCTCTTTATTGGATAGGAGTGACATTCTGCAAACTCAAACCCAGGATATATGTGCTGCTGCTGTGTTGACTGAGCTAAAGGCAGCACCTGTACATGTAATCAATAATCTGTCTTTTTCAGAACCCAGTGCAGGAGTGGGGCGAGGAGTTCGAGGACGGGGCAGTTTATGGGGTCACATTACGTCGAGAACCTGTTCCTTCGAGCGGTGACATCAGTCCGTGCACAGCCTTCGTCCAGTACCGCACATGTAAAGTACGCCGTCTGAAGGCCGCCACTCTGAACCAGCTGGTCAATCACCTCCTGGACCCAGAGAACCAGGAGCAGGACTACGGCAAGATCTTCCTCTCCACGTATCGGACCTTCACTGATGCTACAACTCTCATTGAGCAGCTCTTCCTCAGGTACTGTTGCCTCAAGCATCAGAAATGTGTGTGGGGTGTGGTGCTAGCTTGATGTTTGTGTAATTATATGATCATTTAAAGGTGTTAGCTACTTGCACTTACGCCTTTTGTAGTAGATATGCTTTTGCTTCGTCATAACATAAAAGATGACTGGTATTTTAATTATTTATATTTGCATATTAGTTTATTCACTTTTTCCATTTGTTTAAGTTTGCTACATTTAAGTAACATCAAGAATAATGTTTCTGTTGCTGCGCCCCTCTACCACAGAAATATATACTGTGTATATACTTTCTATATACTTTTCTTCTGGCGTGTCATAAAGTAAACCTTGAGTAATTATATTGTTGAAACAACAATATTATGGAATCATGTTGGTCCACGTCCGCAGATCCTACGTGTGAACGCGATAACTCAGAAACAAACATTTGCGCACAGGTACATACCATAAAGACGCTGTTTGGGGACGGGGTCTCTTTATTGCACGTTAACAATATGAAACCCCTTAGAAATCACACAATATCTGATTAAGGTGCCCATTGGTGCCATAGCAGTTGTGGCAGACGTATGGGGCCGTTTGGCCGATCTACACCTTGCTGTCGGGGACGACAGTGTAGGCCTAGTTTTTAGGTACAGTACAGTAGCTTAATTGCTAATGTTAATGTCTTGTGCAGCTAGCGCTGCTTTAGCATTAGCTTGTAATTTGAGACTAGAAATGCTTCACAATTTTAGATTTGAATGAGTTCAACACTTTTGGGTGGAGTAGTCTGATAATAGTAGTCCCACCCCTAATGAACATGCCAATGCTCTGCAAACGTCCCCAAGTTATGATGGCCTAGAATTTATTATATGAAAGTGTGGTATGGTTGTAATAAGGCCTAATAGTAGTTACTGTTCTGCATTGACACAATGTCACCACTTTGTCTTGCATCAGTATCTTTTTAGATCGTGTCCCTGACAGTGTAGTTATGTTCTGCCTGCTTTGATGTAATAATAACAGTGTAGCAGGTGCTTATTATCTGGTGGCTTTCGACAACAGCAATTACCCTCACAGTGGTGTAGACTGTGGTCGGTATGACTGCTGCTCTGGTTCAGAATAACTCTAGTATAGTGATAAATAATAATTAAAATGAATGAAAAACAGCCTGATGTATGTTTATGTTAATAATTTGTACTTGGTTTTTGCTTTTTCTGATTACAGAGACAGCGCTGCAGCAGATCTGGACAATGCCAAATGCTACAATAGGTAAGCTAGCTTTCTGATGACGATGTATCTTTAACAGTGACAGTTTGTTTTATTAATTCCAGTGTCCATTTAAAAAAAAAATTGACTACTCTACAAAAGCATGTTGTCTAATTAAGAACTATTACATTTAGTGTAACTACGTTAGCGTTAAAACTAGCCAGCAAAAATAGTAGGTAGAAGTTGTCCTATTGGTTTTTTGGAGAAGTAGACAGGAGCAGCGCCACCTTATAGCATATCGCTGCAAATGTGATGTTTTAATAATTGTTTTCTTATAATTGTATTGTTAGGCTATTACACAACAATAATTGTTATATCATAATCATTTTTAGATGCCTTTGACTTATTGTTTAGTCAAATATTATATGAATATTCCTGCCCTTCTGACTGTTTGATAAACATTGACTTGAAGGTTCACCAGGTACAGGAAGGTTCTAGCTAAAGATGTGTTTCAAACTGTTAAAATGTAATGTTTATGTCCCGTCTCCTGCAGCCCTCTGCTGACCTTTGTCCAGACCTGGTTGGAAGAGTACAGTGAAGATTTTAGAGACCCTCCCCTCCACCCAGCTCTCCGCCTGCTGCTGGATCACCTGACCATCAGCTCGGCCGTGCACACTGACATGCACGGCCAGCCCAACTTCTGCTCACTGGCCGGGCAGGCAGAGGAGCTGCTCAAGAGGTTCCACAGAGAAGGTGACTACTACAAGAACACAACAACATCTCCAACAGCTACAGCTAAAATGATGTCATTACACTGTAAAAAGGCCAAAACCTATACAGCCTTGTCAATATCTAAAAACAGGGGTTGTATATAAAGTAAGATGCTTCCTTAAAAAGCAGTGCTCATAATTAAACAGGCTTACTGCTGAGAAACTGCATAATGTTAATTTATGGGAAGTAATGCATTCTTCCCTCTCTTGAACTTTCCATTGTCATAGTACTCTCCACCAGGGGTTGTCAAACTGTGGTACGTGGGCTTTTTGTAGTGGTTCTCGGGAGTGGAAATATATTTTTAATGCATTGATCCCCATTTTATATAGGCCCAATTTAGTGTAACAACATCAGCCAGATATATTCTGAGGTGGTTCTAGGTTTGACTAGTAACAGTTTACTGTACAATCTTCAGTCTTCTTTCTGTGTGTTGCTGTTTGGGAGTGCCTGCCATATCCCATTGTGAGATATTACAGTTGTACAAAACAAAAAATAAACTGCTCTTCTTTAGTCAACAAAATATAAACTAAGTATTAAAATTCTTCCTAGTTTGACTCAAAATGTCCTGTTCTCTTCTCTTACATTCCCTTAGATGCCCAGACAAATATTAGTTGTGCACGTATAGAGTTGGCCCAAGCCGAGGACTGCTCCGCTGATGAGGATTCAGGATGTGAAAACTCTCTGGATCAAGGACACGTCATGGATTTTGCAACTGTAGCAATAGCGGAACAACTCACTCGACTAGACGCTGTATGTACCAGTAATAGAAACATTTTGGCAATTCTACAATTTTATTTTTTTTAATTTAATGTTTTTTGTATTTTAGGCTTTGTTTGTCAAAGTGGTGCCCTACCAGTGTCTGGGCTGCATCTGGTCACAAAGAGACAAGAAGGAGAACATGTCGTCTAGTATCAGAGCTACTATAGCCCAGTTTAATGCAGTAACCAACCAGGTGACGATGTCTCTGCTGTGCCCGCCTACAGACGCCAGCTCAAGTCCTACCTGCTCTCTGCGACCCCCCTCTACACCTGCACAGAGGGCCCGGGTCATCGAGAAATGGATTAGAGTGGCACAGGTCTGTATATGCTTATTGCTGAAGTTGTCGTCAATATTTTTATATAAAATGATTACTTTTTTACTAGTGTATCTATAGTTACTGTACTTACTATACCAGCATAACTTAAGAATTCACTGACTTATAACATGCGGCTAATGTAGGTGATATGATTGCTGCTCCAACCAGTTCATACTGTCCTTGGTCAAGATACTTCACCAATTATGACTATATACAGTATAATGTGTGTGTTAGTGTGATTCGTTTTGGTCGAAAAGGCTGTTGTCATGGTATGGCTGCCATTTCCTTGTCAGTCTGTTCGCGCGCGTGTGTGTGTGCGCTCTGCTGTTCACGTGTGTGTGTGTTCGTGTGTGTGTTCGTTCTGCTGTTCACGTGTGTGTGTGTGTGTTCTGCTGTTCACATTCGTTTATGCATACTTTGGAATTACCTGTTGATAATTGAATGTGACGTGCATTGCAGTCTGCACACTTAATGTTGAAGGTGTTTTTTTCTTTGCAGGAATGTCGTCGTTTGAAGAACTTCTCTTCTCTCAAAGCAATCCTCTCTGCGCTCCAATCCAACGCTGTTTACAGGCTCAGAAAGTCCTGGGCTGCAGTAAACCGGTGAGTTAATAGCTTTATTGTCTTTCTACATAATCACTTTAAAATGAGGACGCTGAAACTTCATTGGAGCCCATAAAGCAGGAATCAGCATCTCTGCAGTTTTCTGACCTAGTATGTTTGGGGTCAGGTCATGGACAAGGAAGTGAAATGTGAATTTGCCTTGTTGGTATAAAACATAGCCATACAGCATGTGGCAAGTGTAACAATTAAACAGATGTTGTTATGGCTGCAGTTAATTATTGTAGTAGTTAAATGCTGAATATGGAGCAAAGACGGTTCGAGACTGCTGTACTTCGGAATGGGTGGCTGACAAGGAAAAACGTGCACAACAACATGCTAGCGTGCAAATGCGACTTCATCATTTACACTTAGGATCATGGTTTTTATATCGAAATGTGTTTATGGCTCCAGTAAAAATGGTTTAGTACTTTTTAAAGGAACACATTTTGTAGTATACACTATTATGTCTATATCTCCAGGGACATTACTTCTAACATGCCCCTGTCCCGACCTACAGGCTGTAGGAAGAATGTCCATCTTTAATATCATGTCCAGTTGCCACAAAAATGGATATTAAGTAACAGTTAAATATGATGTATACTGCAGATCATACATTTAATATGTCACTACACAGAAATGTTTATTCAATACTTAGAGTTGTCATAGTTACAGGTAGATTTTCCAAAATTCCAAAGCCCATGTACATTAGTTTAGTTAGTTTTTCAAGACTCTACTGCAAAAGAGCTGAGCATTGTCAGTGAGGAATATGGTTCATTATTGTATTCAATAATCCACCATTATCTACTGCCTTTTATGTACTACCTGACACATTTTCTCTTCTGTTTCTAAAGGGACAGTATGGCCACGTTTGATAACCTCTGTGAAACATTTCCAGATGAAAACTGTGTTCTGAGCAGAGGGGAGCTTCTGGAAGTGGTAAGTACTGATGGAAACTATTGACCACTACTGGCCAACAAAAAAATCATTATAGTCATTAATAAATGTTTAGATTCAGGCCAGCAAGCACAAATGCCAACAGTGAATTAACCCTAGCGAGTCATGATGTATGTCCATCTCCAAATATGTCTGTAATGTGGTCTGTGCATTCACTTTGCATTGGAGAAAATCATTGTTGTAGTTAATCTTTAGTGACTTATTTAACAGAGCGTTAATATGAAACTAAAGAGCCTCGGGCACAATCTGTTCCCTTTGTGTTTTTGGAGTCACCTTCAGGCGTCTGCGTCACAATCATGCTCTAAAACAACAACACGCATTTTAGCAACGATTCAGATGTACAGTTTTTTGTGTGTGATAGCCATGGTGGTTTTCATTTTTAACATTGTTTTAACTGTGAGGTGTGGCCAAAACATTAGCAGTTCAAACTAAGTGACTCATACTTGAAATATGATCAATGCTATTTCAAAGTTCATAACATTTGTACCCATAATATAGTTGCTGTGGTTGAATTTATTTGAGTAGAGTAGAGTTAATTTGCCCAAAGAAACAAAATCAGCACATGACTTGCACCAACAAGAGTTTCATTTCGCTACCCGAGTTCACTGTGCAGTTTGAAAAAAAACAAGCACGTGTAGAGGAGAAGTTTATTCGTGTGCCTTTGAGCTCAGAATGACAATTTGGGATACTTTGGCAAAAGAAGATGGTACAATCGATCAATATATTTGATAGGTTATAGGCCATATTTAACTGAGAACAGGCTGCCACTTAACTAGGCCTTTAACATCTGAAACAACAAGGGTGTGTAGACTTTTATCCACTCTAAGAGACTTTGAACTGACTATTTACTTTTTTAACAAGAACACCTATAAACAGGATATGCAAGTTAATGTATAATGTCAGGTTACGTGGTGTTTCATAAGAACTGTGACATGCTTTATAATCCATTTCTCCATATCACCATGTAAGCATAAAATTACCAAATATTTACTGTAGATAATTAATCATGTAGTTATTGCTTGTACAATGCTAATTCTATCTCTCTCGTCACACAGGATGAAAGTCAAACGAGCATGGATAACCTTTCTCCAAAGATATCCAAGAGGTGTCCCATCTCCAGACAGATGGTGAGACATGCTGTAGGATAAAATTCAACCCTATCTGACTCGATAAGAGCTTGAGTTGTCCTGACAAATTCTGAAATACAGTTGGAATATGATCTGGTCTGATCTGTGTTGTACAGTCTGAAGTTGGAAGTTGAAGCAAGGCAGACTTTAGCACAACTCGGTGTAAAAAAACTAGAATTCTAAAGTGCATATAACACATTTTAGACTAGAAATGGTTGGCTAGTCAGTTCATTTAGCTAAGATTACTTTATAACAGTCTATGGCCCTACTCCATTAATAAAGTATAGTTTGTGGAGTGTGTTTTTTGATGGATGAACTATAACTTCAGACTAATTATGAAATAATTCTGTAACTACTAGTCCAGTAAAATATTGGCATTTAGCATGTAGCCTTTTAGCTCATGTAATGCTACATGTCATTTGCTAATGCTGTCTACGCAGTCACTGACAACACACACATTACCAAAACAATATTAAGTACCTACTCCAGATCATCAAGTAGGCCTAAATGACTTGTATGGTAACGTTCTACCTCTGTTGTGTATGTACAGTATTATTTTATATATTTAGTAGCTAATGCTAACTTACACATTTACAATCACTAAACCTGTCTTTAGTTTGATGAATTTAAACTCAAAGACAGAAATGTTTATCATAATGTTGTCCCAAGTAACATGACAACCTCTAAAATACAACTGAAATAATGGTCTGTATCTGATAACGATACCTAAGGAGCTTTTAGAATGAGTGTATTGAAAAAGTGCCCTATGAATGCCAAAAAGCCACAAGAGAGCTGTATTCACCCAGGCGTGGGAGGAGGATTTGTGGCATGGCAAACCTATCTTTAGCATCCTGCAACCCTCCACAAGTCTCAGATGATCGCTAGGATTATATAGGTCGGTAATAATAGCCCCGGCCACTGTCTTTTATGAGTCATATGTGCATTCTCTGGGGACGTAACTGAAGCCACAGAATGGCTCATGGGGGCTGGTGTTCTGGCTTTATTGAGGACACAGGATAGAGTAACTGTATTGTGAAATGAAGGTTGGTAACATGTGAATGTGTTGTTTGTGTTTACAGAGTACAACCTCTGGAGTGGTGCCCTATCTGGGGACTTACCTGACAGTCCTAACCATGCTGGACACTGCTCTGCCCGACACCATAGAGGTACCGGTATACAATTTACATAAGAATGGATGGTTGTAATAATGTGCAACAATATCAAGTTTATGTTTTAACTGAAGTAATAGTTTTTCATATAGATCCTTTAAAATGTTTGTCATATGGAATGTTCAAAATTCCGGATAAAATAATTCAAGCATACAATGAAAAACTATTGTGGTCATTATCATTTCTGTAAGGACCAGTAAAACCTAAAAATCAAGAATTTTGCCACCAGCCAAAACTGAATACTAATGTGTACATTAAATACACATACAATGTGATGTACTTTCACTAATGTTTCCTATCCAGGCTCTGATATTTGTCATTTGTCAAAATCATCTTAATGTGCTAATACTAAGGTCTCTATTGAAAATGTATTATGGTCTTGCCTCCAGTTGCCTCCATTCTGAAATCTAGAGCTTTCTGTTTACAAACTCTGAAAGGGTCTCACCAGTCTAAGACACCAGTTGTAATGATGTGAAGAAAATGTACACATTAACAAGATAAAAAACAATTCAACACATACTGAAAAAACAAACGTCAGAGCAGAAGGAATACACAACACAATAGCATTATAGCTCGCTTTAGTTAGGTTAGCTTACAAGCTACCTAGAAAAGTGGCCAAAAAAATCTGCTGTTTTTACACACAAATATATTTCACTGATGTCATCTTTTTTGTGGGTTGATGAATTTCATAGGTATCTAGTGACAATATACTGTATACTTTTTCTAACTATGCGATTTTGTGTGGAAATCCTGCAGAATGCTGTCAGTTTACTGCAGTTATACGTTCACAAAAGTGTAGCATCAATCTGATCTTTATAATTCATATTTTTTTCACAGGGAGGTCTCATTAATTTTGAGAAGAGACGAAGGGTACGTTGTCTTCACCTTTTTACTCGTTACTATTCACATTTAGGCTCACACGTGTTTGTAGTACATGTTTTACACTATGTACCGTGCTATTATTTACTGCTTAAGCAACCATGTGCCTGCCTCATTGTCTGAACTAACACTGTCTGGTTTCATGTTTGTGCAGGAGTTTGATGTCCTGTTGCAGATCCGACAGCTGCAGGCAGCCTGTTCCCTGTACAACCTCCACCAACACCCCCACATCAGTGTGTGGCTGCAGGGACACAAGCTGCTCTCAGACCAAGAGAGGTGAGGGCTAACATGAATCACATGGTCACATGAACTACAGTAATGTCACATGAACTACAGTAATGTCACATGAACTACAGTGTTCCAAGACAGAGATAGTTGGTATACTTTATGTAAGCACATCTGTCATTAGTGACAGTTCCTTCCACACTGACTTCCAGTGAAGGTGTGTTGTGTTAACTTCACATACTAAAGTATTTGGAACACTAAGTACAGCATGTTCTTCAAATGGTCTGATGTATGTGATCTTGTTCATGACTACATACTGTGTTAGTCAAAGCCTTGTCATAGTCTCTGTTATGTAAGAAATATCAGACATATTTCAAATGACAAATGAGACCCTCATGAGTACATCACTTAAGCGCTATTTAATGCTGCTGTTTCTTACAGTTTACATCACTTGTCGGCACCAATTTATTGCTTCCAAAAATATAAAGGTGGTTATTTGCAACAAAGTAAAACACAAATTGAGAAAAAGAAGACAAAATGAAAAACAGATTTATGTGATAACATTGCAATGAGAATGAGACAAGAATGAGGTCAATTCTAACAAGCGTTGTGTTGCAGTTATGAACTGTCGAGGCAGCTGGAGCCACCAGTGGACCTAAGTTCACCAAACGGCTGGAGCCACCGCTCCATCACAAAGAAACTGTCATTGTAAGCACTCATTTACCTGCTCAAATATATGCTATACATTTTACTATGTACACAGGGGCACACGCAACACTAGATGGAGATAGAGAGATAGCGAGATAGATATCTCAAATCCCTAGTCACCTACACTGCATAATCTACATTTATGTGTATATACACACACAGTATATTTGTTTAAATTAATGTATATTATGCAGTGTAGGTGACTAGGTATAAATGTCTTTGTATTTTGGTGATGATGATTCCAATTTTTTTGAAGCATCCATGTCTTTGTATATTTAACAAAACCTATATTACATTTACATCTCATAAATGTTATTATGTATTTTGTCTTTAGTCTCCGCACGAGTGAAGGATTGAAGAAGCTCCCTCCAGATCAGATCAGTGTTTCCTCGTCTGGATCCAGTGGCTCTGAGATGGATGATCTCTCCTCTACAAACTCTGCCTGCTCCATCAGGCTGCAGGTACTGACACTTTTATCCTTTAGTCAGTGGTATTTATGTTGTTACTCTGCCCCCATGTTTGGGTCCACTGTGTTTTGCCATTGTCAGCAGCAGAACACTGGACTTTGTAGTGGTTCTTAGAAAAACTACCAGTTTATTGCCTGTAGGCCTGTGATTCCATGAAAGTCAGCAGATGTAATACATAGGCCTAGAAGTGGTTATACGTCTGGAAAATGTCATACCCCAAGAAACACAAGGTTCTCACAAAATAGGCTGTAGACAATAGTCACTTAAAATAACAATGATTGGTTAAGGTTTTTATGGTGATTTTAGTGGCAAACCCTTTAACTCGGGAAGATTGCAACACATTGTCTTTCTGGTCCATACAGTATTGCATACAGATATATAATTCAGGAAAATTTAATGCATCTTTTTTCAACTGTCCACATCAAAGTGGATGATTGTTTTTTTTTTTTTTGCACAAGATCCCAGTCCACAGTTTAGCTACGGTTTCTTTTTCACACAACATTCAATCTACAAACAAAGCCTTCTCTTTTAGAAGCCAAACACCCAGAGGCACTGTGGCCTTTGAAGATGTGGGACCTTACATAATTTTGATTCGAAAAGACCTTATATGAATGATGATTTCAATGGTTATCAATGCATCCTGAGGGAAATTCCATTAGATATGCCAAAGTGGTGTTTTGTTTTGCAAATGTACTGTTCTTTTTTGACCTATTCTGCAAGACAAATGTCATAGGGCCATGAGAAAACTGTCTGCGTCATTGGATCTCAAACCTTTCACACCAAGTACCACCTCTTTCCATGTACCATTTGAGGACTAAACCAGTACTAAACTAAATTTGACCAGAACCTAATCAGGGCTTGAAAAGTTTGAACTCTAGCCCATCCCACACTGGTTTATGGAGATATAATTTTTTTTGCCCAGTCCTGCTTTAGTGTATTAGCATTAGCAATTAGCAGTCCTCAAATCTGACGCTGTGTTTGTGTTATTGTCCCACAGCCCTATCTCAGCCCTTGCAACAGTGAGTCCGACTACTCTTCCTCCTTCCTCCCGTCATCATCATCCTCCCCTTCCCCGGACTCCACTCCCCGCTCCCCCACACCCTGCAGCTCCTCCTCGGACACCCAGCTGGACACCCTCTGCTCTGCGGGGGCCGATTGTGGAGGGGCCCGTCCTAAGCAGCCCCTGGGATCACATAAGCGCTCTGTGTCCATGACCTCGCTGCCCGTCTATAACCGACAAGTGGACGACTCCTGCATCATTCGAATCAGCGTGGACTTGGGCCACAACAACGGGAACATGTACAAAAGCATACTGGTGAGATCTTATATAACCTATAAATTACCATCATCACCTGGGTCTACTTAAAATTTCACACTGTCATGAACATTTTCCACATATTTCACTCGAAAGTTAGTACCCTATATATCTAGTCATAGCTTATTTTATTGTTAAAGACACTGTTACAAACACACAATGCACAGATATGGTGATCTGTATATGCAAATGAATATTTATGGAAATTCTTTACATAAGCAACAGTCAATTCTTTATAGATCAACTCTTTGCTGGACACTATGCACTCAGCCAGAATAATCTGTTGTTAACACATACATGCAAATACAAAGTTCCAAACAGCTTTAAATTGCTACCTATGAAAACCAAAACAGAATAATTGCTGATTTATTTTTTTTCCCTCGGTGCTACAAACTAAAGAGGCCTGTGCTGTCGTCCCCAACAGCAAGGTGTATATCGGCGTAATTGCCCCATACGTCTGCCCCATACGTCTGCCCCATACGTCTGCCCCATACGTCTGCCCCATACGTCTGCCCCATACGTCTGCCCCATACATCTGCCCCATACGTCTGCTACAACTGTCACCAACGGGCACATTAATTGTGTGA
>JAVQKC010196675.1:0-11245 GCA_036025475.1 Philypnodon macrostomus | reverse complement strand
GAGAGAGAGAGAGAGAGAGAGAGAGAGAGAGAGAGAGAGAGAGAGAGAGAGAGAGAGAGAGAGCAAGAGAGTGAGTGTGTATTTTTTAATAAATTTAAAATAATTAGGATCAAGTTAAGGGTAAGAAGAAGTCAACCGTATGTAGAATACAGAACTGAGTGTCTTTTCTC
Organism: Philypnodon macrostomus; assembly: GCA_036025475.1. Lineage (NCBI taxonomy): Eukaryota > Metazoa > Chordata > Actinopteri > Gobiiformes > Eleotridae > Philypnodon > Philypnodon macrostomus. Next base: position 11,075 of record JAVQKC010196675.1, on the reverse strand, counting down.
AAAGCATTTTTCTCAGTTAACAATTGAAAACGTTCCTTGAATGACTGTTATGACTGAGTCCCCCATAAAAGCCTTGTATTTCTCTATGAATTGTGTTTTTGTTTTCACTTCTCCACACAGCATCACTGCCTTTTGCACAATAAACTTATCCTATATCCAGTAGGGGCTACACAATTAATTGCAATCAAATCAAAATCACAGTTTTAATAGTCGTTATTAGCCAATTGAAAAACTGCAAAATCTATGTAAAAACCTGCTGAGTCTGTAGGTTTAACCTCTACAAACAAAGTGAATGTGATTCTTGTGGAAGTTTAACAGTTAAAAGGTATTACAGAGGTGTTTGCAATGTTTCAGAAACTACTGTCTGTCAATGTCACACTCAACAATAAAGCAGCCTTGAACATAATAATAATATAAATATAACATAACTCCATAAAGAATGACTTTAGTATATTTATTTTCTCCTCCCCTCTCCTCTTCCTAGACTTTGAAAACAGTATTGCTTTTGCAGATATTTGCTTCAGTTTTCTTTCCCAGCCATTGAACTAGTTTGCACCAGAGCTAATGTTAACAGTGCACTTCCTTATTACAGAATACTTACAGAATCAGGATAAACCAGAGCCATAGAGATTAGCCCCCAAAGGTCCATACAATTTGATGCAGTTTCAAAGTAGTTCTTCTTTAGCACAATTCTCAATGCTTTTGAATGGCACTTTTAGCTTCTGGAACAAATGACTTTAAGGAAGTGCTGTTTAAAAACTGGCTCATTGTCGCCAATGGAGTTGTCATGACTCTGCATATCTCTATGGCTCTGAGCTTAACCATTAACAGCTGAAGCTACATCAATCAACCAATCATTGACTTACCCCCAAGGTCTACTGTTGGTTGATTGTTTATAGGTCCCACCGAGCCCTAGAGTTTTTTCAGTGCGCCTAAATAAGAGCCCTCTAATGCACCGTACTTCTATTATACCTTTAACATCTGAGGTTTCTTTCAAGTCTTAATGCTTCCAGAAATGTGCTGTGAACTAAATCTTGGTTTTAAAAAAATATATATTGAAAATCTAAAAAATATTTCTGCAAATTGTGCCACAGTACCAGACTGTCTGCTCCTTCCTCCGTGTGTTTATCGTGAGAGGTGCCTTATCAAATTCAAACCGAGATGCCACAGGAGCAAAAATACACATCTCTCAGTTTCCTCCTGCAACCATTCCATCCTGCCTGCACTCCTGCAGCTGCCGGTCTTTTCCTGGCTAAATCGCCAGGAGGAAGGGATAAATAATTAAATTCCATTAGGAAAGTAATCTGTCAATGGGAGTGAGTGAGTGCCACTGGCCCAACGTAGCTGGGAAAGAGTGATGGAAAAAGGGAACAGGAGAGAGACAGGTTCGGCAAAACGGGAGGTCAAAGGTCATCAATAATGAAGAATTATGAATATAAAGAACAAGCCCGAAGGCGACAATGAGTCAAATTATAGCTCCAACAACGAATTAACAACGTTGTGGACACACATGGAAGAGCCAATGCAAAGGTGATGAATACAATTACTTTTAACTGGATTTTTGGCTCTTTGTTTTTAAGCCTGTTGAGATTAAGAAAAAGGTTCGAATGGATGTGTCTAAACAGGACATTTCTTCACCTCTAGCACTCTGCTGATGTAGTTTGATATAGGGATTTGACTATATGATACAAAAAATTATATAACGATTTCATGAAGCCAAGATCACTTAGTTGGCTTCATATTATTTGTCTTCCACAGAAGACTGCTGCTATCAGTCTTCATACAACTTTTTAAACTACAAATTCAATGCACATCCAATTCAATGTTCATCATAACGGTCAATTCTATTTATTTTCCTTTTGTTTATTATTAAATGAACATTGTTGGCATTGTTACAGTAGAAATGACAGAGCAAAAATGAATGCACTGTATCACGATTAAACAATCTTCCCAGATTAGCAGATCATCAAAACTTCATATTACACACCTCTGGTTGAATACGCTACATTTGGAAGTATCACCCCCAGCAGTTCATCAATCCTTCAATGTTTTGGCATTTTCCTGTTTTAGAGCCACAGGCTATCTCTAATCATGTTTAGTCCCTCATTATGGAACCAGCCGTGTTTCTGGCCAGGGCTATGAAGGGACATGCAGGGCTGTTTTTGCATACACACACATCCAGATGGCCCTGTCAAACAGAGCACAGAGTCTAAAAAGAGCTTGATGCAGCCAGATGAGCTTCAACTCTTCGAATCCCTCTGGACACAGAGAAGACTACAGCCGATGTGTGGGGCAGGCATGGCCCTAATAACGGAAGCAACACTGGGGACAAAGTGTTTATGCCTACTTTTACTCACATAGTCACACCTCTGGGAGATGACTGGGAATCCTACACACACACAATATCAGGGCCAATTTAACCACACAGGCAGATATACTATGTGAATATTCAGAGAGGAAAACACTTTGTGCTGGAAGGGAACACCCTGTAGCTGTTTCTGTGCAACCGAGAAAGACCGACACGAATGAGGGAGGTGTGAGGGGAGAGAAGGAAGTGTCTGAGCGAGTGGGAGATGAGGGGCGTTCACGGTGTCAGTGTGTGCGCAGGTGAGATGTTGTGACTTTGCCACTAGAAAGTCTAAAAAACTGGGAAAAACTAAAAAGAGAATCCCACAAACACAAAAGTCTCAAGAGGAAGATTTCCAGTAATTAATGCAATATGGAGAAACTGTGGGAGTTAAGAGAATGGCCAGGAGCAACTAAGCTGCAGATATAAATGAGCGTTTCTTGGAAGGATGTGGGGCAATTAAAAAAATGTTTGTCAAAGAAATCTTACTTGCCTCCTGTACATTATGCACATTGTACATAACATGAAGAGGTGGCTCTCGCATCATCAGCAGTGCAAAGTCTACTTGGAAGAACCCTTTATGGAAGAGTGCTGCTCACTTTATTTAACTAATGCCATCTGCCTTTAAGTGGCTCTGAGTGCCAAGCCGGTGTCTTCTTGATCAATGAAATGCTTCTGAAATCCTCCAAAAGTAACTGAATAACACAGTTCACTAATGTCCAGAGTGCACTAATGCACCAGAGAAATATCCCCTCACAGCACACTCTCTTAGACTTCCTATTTGATTCATTTCAACAATTCAATTCTTACCTTTCAAAACAAGATTTGTTGCAAGTTTCTGAGCTCAAATAAGGCTTTCTGTTTCACAGTAGCCGAGTATGTTAAACTTCTCTCACATTTCCCTCCGAGCTGAATGAGCTACTGTTCATACTGACTGCAGAGAATTGTTTCATATTTTGTAATTGCCCACTTATTTCAGTAAACGGACCAAAAGAAGCAATGTACTTATAATTGACCTGAGATTTATGAAGTGGTAAGTGGAAATATAGACTATTAAAGACTAATAAAGACAGTCGGATTTGAGTATGTTGCATTCATATTGTCAACACTGTTTAATTCATAAAATAAAGTTATTAGTTCACAAAATGCAAAGTGAACATTCATGAACAAATGAATGTAGTGTTTATGTATTTATGAGTTTTGTTAATGTCACAGGGTTTGTTAAGTGGTATCCTATCAAGAATCATTAAAGACTTTGAGTGTACTATCAATGAAAGTACCATAAGTTCTCTTTTATGAAGCATAAAGTTAAAGTTACATAATGTTTCTTTTTTTAAAAAATGGGTAAAACATGAATGCAGGGGGTGTCTGAGCTGACACACAGCTGACTAAGCACAACACAACATGTTCTTCCTAAGGCATGAACAACACCTTTCAATCACAAACACTTTGCTCCGTAATCCCATAGTTGGCAAAACAATTGTAGCCAGTGAACTATTAAAGGTTAACCAAAAGTATGGGTGGGTGATATGGTAAAAATATAATATGATTTTCTTAAGCCAAGATCACAATTTCGATTTTATCACGATCTGTGGGAATTGCTAGTTTTATGGTGACGTGTGTGAAACGTTCCAGCCCCGTGAGACAGTTTGGTGTAAATTCGGGGTTAGAGATAGCTTGCAAAGTCTTGCGGAGGTCTTGTGGAAGTCTTGCAGAGGTCTTGCGGAGGTCCTGCGGAAGTCTTGCAGAAGTCTTGTGGGATGCTTGCAGAAGTCTTGTGGGATGCTTGCGGATGTCTTGTGGGATGCTTGCGGAGGTCTTGCAGAGCTATCCATGTAGACCTAGTGCCCATTCCCCGCATATGGGCCCAAGAGGTGATGAACAATCCAATTGGTAGCACCGGTTTCACCAGAATACTGGCCAGTGTGAAGTGACCACTGCAGAACATACTGGGGTTATAATGCTTCAAGACGGACCTCCCCTTGAATGTGATGGTCATTTCCTCCAGGGAGAGCTCCTTGTCTGGTGTAGACCTCTGAAAAACAAGTCTCCTATACCGCACCACTGCTGCCGCGGCTCCCGCATCAATATCCCGAGGTAATGGCGGCCAATACAAATAAAAGCACAGAAGCGCGTAGTGGTGAAATAAACATTGAGGCGTCGCTGTAAGAGGGAATCGAGTTGATTACAACCCAAGGCACAAATGTTACAAGGATAATACACAGAAAGAGAAGGAGGAGGAGATTTGCACAAGATGGGCTCTTCTTGGTGGTCTGGCAGGGGTCTTGCAGGAGTCTTGCAGGGGTCCTGTGGGGACTTGCGGAAGGCTTGTGGGGGTCTTGTGGGAGGCAATGCGTCACTTGTTTAAAATTTGTATCTTCCCAATCTCTGGGTCCCAAGCTCTGGGTCTCCAGTCTTTCTGGAAGTTGTGCTCTCTCAGCTGAAGGTCTACCACCATTTACCATTGAAGATGAGGATTGATAACCTCAATGAGGAACACCTGTTTCCTGGTTGCAGTTAAACTGGTGCTGTACAACGACAATAACCAATCACCAATGGCCGGATACCTGAAATGGAATCAATGGCAGCGGAAATTGTGACTGTGGCTCCCAAAGGGTTAATATGAACACTGGAATTGTTACAGTAAAAATAACAATGAAGAGCAGAGAATAAATGAATGCACTGTATCACAATTCAACGAGCTTCTCAGATTAGCAGATCGTCATAACTTCATATCGCGATTCCATCTTTTATCGCCATATCACCCACTCCTAACCAGAAGAAACTGTCAAAAAATAAACTTAAAACAGAAGCAGGTAACACAAACACAGAGAGAGATGTGTGAAGTCCAATGGTTACAGATGACTGTGCCAGAGTTGGATTGTTTTCTCCTTATTTCACACTGAGCACAATTGTTTGGGGCTATCCCTTGACAGATTATCAGAGAGTCAAGACAGAGAGGGGAAAAACTTCAAAGCCAAGAGGGCGTGGAGAAGAGAGAAAGCAAGGACTATCACAGTAAGAGACAGGCTGTGGACGATGTGGGCTATGTGGATTGCAACGCCAGGCTGCTCAAGACGTGAGGGGTAACCTCACATGAAAGCAAGGCAGGAGTGGGCGATAGGCTAAAAAAAATAAACTTATGACAATCTGCAAATCTGGGAAGATCAATGGATACTGGATATGATGTACAGCAGTAGTCCTCTGTCTGTGTAAGATAAAAAATAAACTAATATCGTGATATAATTGAAATCGTGATACAGTCAATTCAGATGTACAATTATTTCAGACTAATTAATGAAAAGGTCAGCTCATGCATAAGAGTAAAAGCTCATGAAATGTTGTCTGATGGTACATAACAATACATTTATGATGAAAGATGATGGTGATCTAACTCTGTGTCATGACTGGACCCAGGGCCACACACTTTGGACATGTCTGAACTTGAATTGATAACACTCAGCTCACAAAGCTCACACAATATAATAGTAATAAAGCATTAATAAATCTGTCGGTAACAGTAATTTCATAAATAGTTTATAGATGAACACAGATGTTTGGAGATTGAATCACATGATTTGGAAAAAACATTAATAACAGTGTTTATAACTCAATATTGCTTATTAACCCTATAATGCCGGACACATGAAATACTACGTCAATTTTTTTTTAATGTAGCTATTTATTGGCCCAAGAATATCATCAATACTTCTCATATTGATCTGTATTGTATCACATATAATACATTAGGCGTTAAAAAAATGACTTTATTATTATTACTATTATTAGCAAAATGTGTTTCTTGAACCTCCAAACTTTCATGCATTTAGTAAAGGCCTGGGGGAAAGAAAGGAGGCAAATCTAATAATGAATAATAAGCAGCATAAAAAAACATTAAGTATGAGAGAAGGTGGAGAATGTAAACACTGATAACATATTTGTGATCTCTGGTCACCTGTATGTGTGTCAAATGTATGTGTCCTTGTGTGAGAGCGTGCATTAACAAAGTAATATCCTGTTGTGCTCAGGTCCTACAGCTGCACAATGACAACAGTGTGTTCTAATCTGAAAATATAATCTGTATTGAACAATGCCTATTATTTTGCATGGCAGCTCTGCATTTGTTGTGGCTCTTTTTGTCTGTTGTATGGATCCACATACTGATTCTTTTACATGTTCACAAACAGGAATTGGTGCCATCAGGCATGTAATAAATTATGAAATATGCATGCAAATAATGAACTTGTTTTGCATACATTGTATATTCTCTAGCTCAATTTATAAATAGTATTGATGGGTTAGTAAACAAGAGAAGAGCATAGGAGTTAGTCAAGGAATAAAGGCACTTTTTGTAAAAACCTAAAATCAAACAAATGATACTAAACACTTCGTAGATATCCTTCAGAACTGTACCACTTGTGTAGTTACTATACTTGGGCTGAGTGATAATGTTGATAATGTTGGTGATGTAGTGATGTGGGTAAAAAATATAATATTGTCATCATCAATCAAAATACTTTATATTTTTGTGTCACAGATAGTCACTGCTTCAGAAAACCCTTTAACTACATATTAATGTACATTCAATCCAGTGTTCATCAAAATGTTCATTGTAAAAATGACAGTGAGAACCAAATCATAAATGAATGCACTGTATCATGATTCAATGATATTCCCAGATTAGCAGATCATCATAATCTCAGATCACGATTCAATGTTTTATCTCCATCTCGCCCACCCCAATACTATACATAAACTGAGTAAAAGTATCCACCTCGGGCTTGAACAGCCTATGGATTTCACTTTGATTTGTGGTTCATCACTGGACTTATTAACATGTGTTTTCATACATGCTTCATATTGTGTCCATTGTAATAACGCCTCCGGGCTAAGTGTATGCACCGCAGAATCAAATAAATAGTGATACAAGCCCATATAAAATACACATCTGTGTTTAAATAAGGCTGCACTGACTACTTAAGATGCATGAGAACTGGAGGAGGTGTTCATTCGGTTTAAATAATTAAAATCTAATTATTACCACTAATTGTAACAAATTCATAATATGCATTTTTTATAGTATTTTTCTTGTAGTTAGTGGTGTTTGGCTGCAGGTGATACACCAACATCAAATGGTGACAAAAAAAAATCTTGAACCATGTAACTAATATGTTCAGGGGTAAACTCACTGAGAGATGCTGGAACAGTAAGTATTTTCCACTCGCTCTCGTATTAAAGAACATTTCAATCTGTTTTTAAATCTGATTTTGATCCAGCCATAACCATCTGCTTTTATTCCAGAGAGAGACATGTATCAGAATAATACTAGCCCAAATAGAAAAGGATCAAATCTTTCTCTTTAATGATGATGTGGGATCAAATCTGAGAGGTGCTTCATCTTGTATTGTAACATCTAACCTAACCTTCAAACACAAGCATACTTATTGTTCTAACATTTATGATTATTTTGTGATATTTTGGTTTCCATTATCCCACACACACTTGCTGTTGTTTTAACCTGGTTTAGACTTTGCTTTGTCCTGAATTAGTCCTAGTTTAGTCCTAGTGTTCCTGGTTAAGACCTGACTTAATCCTTAGAGCCTGTTTAGTCCTGATTTAGTCCTTGTTTAGTCCTAGCTTAGTTTCAGTTTAGACCTTGTTCAGTCCTGGCTTTGTCCTTCTTTAGACCTTGTTTAGTCCTAGTTTAGATCTTGTTTGATTCTAGTTTAGTCCTGGTTTTCCTGCTTAAGACCTGACTTAATCTTTAGAGCTTGTTTAGTCCTGATTTAATCCTTGTTTAGTCCTAGCTTAGTTTCTGTTTAGACCTTGTTAAGTGCTGGCTTAGTCCTTCTTTAGACCTTGTCTGGATCTCATTTGATTCTGGTTTAGTCCTGGTTTGGATCTGATTGGGCCCCAGCTCACTGGCTGCACTGCCTGGTGTTATGATCCTCACACAGCCTATTGGAAAAGGGGACTTTGGGTTAAATCCCTATTTCACCTCCCCCCACCTTGCATGTGTTTTTCCTCACCCATACTGTCATAATCACACCGTCCCAAACTCCAAACTTAATTTAATCAAAAGGAATTATTTCTCAAAGAGATTAACAGAATACCATTTTATCTCCATCTCTCGCCCGTCAGCCGTACAGTAGCTACACTCAATCTGTACTTAGCGTGCCTGTCACGTGTCTGTGGGAGGATGACTGACTCGATGTGAAATCAGATTTGAAGAAGAAACGAGGTTCTCTTTTATCAATGACCCCAAACTATACAACATACAGGGCTGCATGTGCTCCGAACCGCTCCATATTTTGAGTCCAATGGAGAAACACTGCAACCACATATTACAGAATTAATACTCCTTTATTGGTCCCTATGTGTGACAGCAGCTCACTATTGATCCACAGGTAGAGGGCCATGCACAATGTACAATCCCAGTCTCAATATGGCTCTCGGCTTTAGCAGACATTTCGACATCAAAGCTACTCTGTGATGCAATGAGAAAAGTCACAACATTAAACTAATAATATGAAGCAAGGAGGACTGTGTGGAGCTGGTGGGAGTAATAGCTGGTATGGGAGCATTCATTGGGTGCAATTCCCGCAAGGCTCCCATAAATAGTCAATGCATATCGATTGCAAATGGTTTCAGACGGAAACCTCATCCAAACGACCATGCTACCATTTTATCAATGCAATGACAAACGCCTAAACAGATATCGCGGAGCATGAAAGCATTTCTGATTGATTGGTTCAGCTGTACAAGAGCCTCTGTGTATACATTGACATATTGAATGACGCGATTGTTATTTGTGTGAGCGGATATTTAACAAGTATATGGTATGTATTCAATGCAAAGCCGTGCAGACTGGCTTGTCAATCCCACTAAGACTCTCATTAATGCTATTAATTGGCTGAGGTAGAATCACACCTGGGTCCACCATCCTCAGAGGGAGGAACCCCAGGGAATGGTGGCAATATTACACTAAGTAGCAAAAATGTGATACAAAATCTAACTAAAGTTGATGGTGTTAATATTTTATGTGGGCTGCCTGTGTCGGTGGGGAGCACAGTGGCAAATCGGTTGGTGCTTCTGGCTCTCAGCAAAGAGGTTGTAGAGTTGAGTCTTGAGCCTGCCACCTACATTCTTTCTGGGTGAAGTCTGCATGTCCTCTCTGTGTTGCAATGGCATAGGTGTTTGTTAGAGCGAATGGTTGTGTGTCTGTGTTTGTCTCTGTCAGCCCTGCGACTAACTGGCCCTGCCACCCACATTATTAGACCTGCCTTGCTTCCCTCCCTCGGGCATCACTCTATTAATCATTAGCTTAAAGCTAACATTGTAAATAACAAATTGTTATTAATGTTTGGCCTGGTGAAATGGAATGAGTTGAGTAATAGTTAAGCATTAGTAACCAGTTAATTCATTATTATATTCAATAATATATTATAATGAAAAACATCTCTGGAGTGGATTTCAGAGCCATTTGCATTTTTGGGGGGTTATATTATAATCACTGGCCGCCATTTTAACACACCTTAAATCGACACTGGTTTTTGCCATTGCTTCTTCTCCTAGTCTCCTGTGTAAGGTTGTGTAGCCGGGGGAAGAGGGGCCAGACACAGAGACAAATCAGAGCATTTCCACTGTACCTGTGTAAACTCCTCTCTGTTAGCTCTGGTACCGATCAGCTTCACTTTTCTAAGTGGTTACTTTTTAATGTTCCACAACTATCAACCGAACTGTGAAAAATTGCTTTCTCCTATTCAGCACCTTCGAGATGGCTTCGAGATCTCCATTAATGAATTTAAAGTGACCATAAAGAATGTGTTGATGGAGAGCTTGTTTGTCTTGAGAGGCTCATTTTCACTTAACTGAACTTAATTGTTAATTGTTGTGATTATGTATGCATTTAATCTGTGGTTTGGCTGCTACCTTGGCCATGTCTCTCTTGAAAAAGAGATTCTGAATCTCAATATGACTTCCTGTTTAAATAAAGGTAAAATAATATAAAATAAATATAAATAGAGTTTTCTAACCAACAAAATGCAATATAATAAGCCATATGTTTCCCAAATTATTACTAAATGCCCTCCAAAAAACACAATAGCCCCCCTTTAATAAACAGAGCTATAAATACACACAACAGAAATGAGCAGACATTGAAAGTGTGTTATTCTTGTGCTGTTTTTTGTCTTTTTACGTGTGTGTGTGTGTGTTTTACCTGGACTTCCCGCGCATGATAAGCTATGATGAGGCCCAGGAGGATGACAGTAGACAGGCTGATCAGACACTTCAGGGCTAGCGAATACATGGAGCTCTGCAGAGAAACACACACAAAACACATAAATATTTTAAAACTCCGGCTAATGGCAGCGAGTGCCCCAGCGTTCCCTTGACACGAACATTATGAGCCGTTTACAAAGCAGACATTCAAAGAACAAGTGGTTGGTTGGTTTTCCTCCCATCAATAGGCCTCTACAGAGAAGCTTAAGTTCCCTTTGCCTTCATAGGGCTCATAATCAATGCATGGGGGAACTTTGAATCAATAAAACTCATAGCACTTCTTTAAACCCCTTACCTCCTAGCACACTCAAATGATTTAGCCAGTCTTTGCATGTACAGTGAAGAAAACAAGTATTTGAACACCTTGCTATTTTGCTATTTCTCCCACTTAGAAGTCATGGAGGGCTCTGGAATTTTCATCGTAGGTGCATGTCCACTGTGAGAG
>JAVQKC010196670.1:0-10436 GCA_036025475.1 Philypnodon macrostomus | reverse complement strand
GGAAGCTTGGGGCCTTGGAAGCTTGGGTCCCTGGAAGCTTGGGGCCCTGGAAGCTTGGGACCTTGGAAGCTTGGGTCCCTGGGTCTGTTTTTATCCTAGTCTCAATCAGGGTAGGCCATAATGTCCTCATTGACATCATCACCCTTCACCCAGCTCTTCAGATTGCTCGTAGAGAATGAATTTGCTGAGTGAATGGTTGTCTGTGTCCACTGTCCAGGGTGTACCCCGCTTACGGCCCATAGTTGTGTGTGAGTTGAGAACTGGACTTACCCGGATGACCTCTGGACATGCGTAGTGTGGAGATCTGCGGAGAGCCAACAGACAGGACATTAGTGCACATACATTACTACTGTAGGGCTAACCCAGGAGAGCAGTCTACTCAAGTAAGATACAGTTACTTCAAAATATTATTACTCAAGTAAAAGTATTGTGCAGTAAAGATACTCTATGGAGTACAATATATTTAAAGTTACTCAAGTAAATGTAACTCAGTAAATATGACTGAGTAAATGTAACTGAGTAAATGTAACTGAGTAAATGTGACTGAGTAAATGTAACTGAGTAAATGTAACTGAGTAAATGTAAATGTAACTACCCACCTCTGCAGAGGAGTATAAAAGTCATTATATCAGCAGTAATTAGTGTGGTCATGGTATTAAACAGCGTGTCTTGAGGCAATAATAGCTTTGGAGCATTGCATTGTAAACTACATAGACCATGATCCTTTGCGTCCGTTTGAGCCAATGCATGCTCACAGGCCACACAACAGACATGCCAGAACACAGGGTTAGCAGTGAGCTGAGCATGGATACGGAGAGATATAGAGAAATGTTGTAGTATCTGTGATATTTATTGTACTTTATGTCAATAATACACAGAAATACTGCTGATGACGACCAGGACATGACACACACTCACCCAGGCTACTGTCACTTAAAGGTCACTAGCCATTAATTAGTTTTGCTAGCCACCATTGAAATGTTTAACGTGTGTATTCTCTCAGGCTTTTATTCTGTAGCTCTGATTTCATTTATGACTCCACTCTCAGTTCTCCTCCACTGGTCACTCACTATAGATTTTAAAACGCAGGGACATTTATTGGCATCGCAGCAGATGGTCAGGCCTGATGTAGTTAAATAGACTCAGTCTCGTTGGCTCGTGTTAATGCCAGGCCCTGACTCCTGTTTGTATTATGTGAAGAACATACCCACAGCTCGTCTCCAGTAGACTGTCCCCGACCTGCAGAGACGCCATTCCAAAGTCTGCGATACGGATGTTGTTCTTCTCATCTAACAACAGGTTCTCCGGCTTCAGATCTCTGTGACTGAAACACGCAATCATTATACGTCTTCAAAACAGAATTAGACAGAAATACATACAGGAAGTTTTCAGGTAAATGTATTCTTTGGCGAGGAAAGAAGCCTTCGATCATGGCACTGTGTATGTTATAGTGTGATCCATGGTACGAGCGTCGGCCCTGTTTTACAACCAAGCTGCTTTCCAGTTGTCATCTGAGGTCAGAGGTCTGAGGTCGGAAGACTGAGCTCGGAAGTCTGAGGTCGGAAGTCTGAGGTCTGAGGTCGGGGGTCTGAGGTCAGGAGTCTGAGGTCGGGGGTCTGAGGTTGGGCGTCTGAGGTTGGGAGTCTGAGGTCAGGAGTCTGAGGTCGGGAGTCTGAGGTCGGAGGTCTGTGGTTGGGAGTCTGAGGTCGGAGGTCTGAGGTCGGGAGTCTGAGGTTGGGAGTCTGAGGTCAGATGTCTGAGATCGGGAGTCTGAAGTCGGGAGTCTGAGGTCTGAGGTCGGGAGTCTGAGGTCTGAGGTCGGGAGTCTGAGGTCAGCAGTCTGAGGTCGGAGGTATGAGGTCGGGAGTCTGAGGTTGGGAGTTTGATGTCAGAGGTCTGAGATCGGGAGTCTGAGATCGGGAGTCTGAAGTCGGGAGTCTGAGGTCTGAGGTATGAGGTCGGGAGTCTGAGGTCAGGAGTCTGAGGTCAGGAGTCTGAGGTCAGGAGTCTGAGGTCGGAGGTCTGAGGTCGGGAGTCTGAGGTTGGTAGTCTGAGGTCAGAGGTCTGAGGTCTGAGGTCTGAGGTCTGAGGTCAGAGGTCTGAAATCGGGAGTCTGAGATCGGGAGTCTGAGGTTGGGAGTCTGAGGTATGAGGTCGGGAGTCTGAGGTCAGGAGTCTGAGGTCAGGAGTCTGAGGTCAGGAGTCTGAGGTCAGGAGTCTGAGGTCGGAGGTCTGAGGTCAGAGTGACTGAATCTCCGAGTTGAAGAGCTCCAGTTAATAACTGTGAAATCCCGACGCACCATGAGCTTTGCAATGTGGTCAGTATGATGGAGTAGCCTGATTAAACGGCACCCTTCTTTGGAGTGTGCACTTGAACACTTGTGTACTTGTGCACTTGAGCAGCTGGCTCTAGAGGAGGTGAGAGGACCCTTCGAGGGAGTGATGGCTGAAGAGAAACCTGGAGCTGTGGTTGCCCCTGACAACGGCTACTGTCAACACACTCTGAGTCAGCATAGACCCTAAACTCTATCTATTTAAAGGTCTATCGCTAAAGTCTCAGCTTAACTTTGCTGCATTTGACCTAGACCCAGAACTAACATTATGTCCTGGAGACTATTCCAGCAACTATGGGCCTCAGACGGGGTACACCCTTATGGCCAGGGCTAACACAGGGACCGGACTGGGAACTAGGGCCTTTCTGTGTGGCGTTTGCATGTTTCTCCACGTGTCTGGGTGGGTTTCCTCCGGGTACTCCGGTTCTCCCATCAACCCAAATCATGCACATCAGGTTAATCCTCCAGCTCCAGGTACATTGTGACCAAGAATCAAAGCTCATATTAAAACCCCAAATAAGAGTACCATATAGAGTGACTGTGGCAGAAGTCCAGCGCTGAGATGATCTGTCTGAAGAACTTTCGTGCTTCTTTGGGCGTGAGGCGGCCTTTCTTCACCAGGTAATCAAACAATTCCCCTCCCGAGACGTGCTCCAAAACCAAGTACCTGCCAAACACAGAACCACACACACGTTTCTATATGGCTGATGAATAATAATACATAAAGCTCTTTACATCTACCACACACTACTGGCCACAGCTGCCCTGGCGTGATAGCAGCCTCAAATACGCCATGACAATCAATGTGTATCAGAACTAGGCCCACGACGCGTATATCTGTAAAGCCCCCATACGTCTGCCCCAACTGGCATCAACAGGCACCTCAATCAGACGTGTGATTTCTAAGGGTTTTATTTTGTTAATGAGCAATTAAGAGGCCCCGCCCCCAAACCATCACAAACTACGACCCAATTTTGTACATTTCCCTAAACAAACATTAATCTTTCAGTCTATAGGGGGCACTATAGAGGTAACTTCTATCATATTTATTAGAAGATTTTGAGTTATTGCATTCACAGCTTTAGGGCATTAATTAGTTAATTAATGAATTGTCATTAATCGTAGAAGTACCAAAAATAATCCAGTTTGATATGTACCTGTGTGCAAATGTTTTTGAGTTATCGCGTTCACACGTAGGATCTGTGGACGCACACGTAAACAGACGTGATTCCATAATATCAGCGAAATCTGCTCGAGTCATGAAGCGTGCCCACGTCCTACAGATGCAGGACCAGGCTTTGGTGAGTTCCTATCCATCTCTTTGGCATCTGTAATCCCTGTATGTGCAGACCGGAGCCTCCTGCTGGTCCCTGTTCCCCTTGCAGTTGATTTATGAGTAGATTAGCCCGTTCACTCGTGCATTGCCTCCTCACAGACGAGTTTTCTGTGATTTGTGATTGCGGGCATTAGAGGAACTTTTGTTTTATCTACGCCTGTGTGCTCAGTGTTGCTGTTACATTATTGGAGATGGAGGTAAATGCTGTGGCAGAGACTAGGCACAGGTGATGTATGTTTAACATGATGCGTGTGACGTGTCGAGGAGAAATGCATCATAAAACATGTTTTAATACTCTTCCTTTGAAAACTCTAGATTTTATTTCCAACATAATGTCAGAAGAATGTATTAGGGATGAACCAACACATCAGCTGAACACAAACATTGGCCGAGGTTGACGTGTTCATATCATGTTCTGTTCATATTTCTAGATCAAAACTACATTGCCCCCACTGCACATAGATGGAACCGATAGTTGATCTAGACAAAGCCAGTCTGAAGCGTCACCCTTCCAGACTAGAGCTGAAGTCTGGAGGTTTATTTAATCGCGATTAATCGGATTGTTTCTCAAAATGAACCCGTGTGTTCAGAGCGTCTACTGCAGAGTCCTGTAAAACATTATAATATGTTAAACATGTTGACACGCCTCGCCATAATTAAACCATGTCTCATGTTGGAGGGTGCCCTATAGTATACCTAATATAATGGTGACACTGGTATAAGTATCTAACCCAAAAACATACATCAATATTTTTAAAGAGTAACTAAACCCCCTTCAGGTTTAACAGTGGTACTACATGTCTCTGTCACAGGCCTCAGGCTCACACCTGTAGTGAATCAGGAGCATGGCTCACACCACATTCACCCCAGACCTCCACCAGCCTCTGTCTCCACCAGGCTCACACCACATTCACCAGCCTCTGTCTCCACCAGGCTCACACCACATGTCTCCGCTCCAGAGGAATGCTATGTCCGTGATTTACTCTGTTCTTATCAAAGCCGTGTCGGGGCTGTTTTTGAAGGATGTAAACACGTTTGATTGATCTAGCCACACCGCTACAGCGCCCCCCGCAGCACAATCACAGGAAGTGTGTGTCAGATAAACCGGAGATAAACAGTGGAGGTGAGAGAGAGCAGCAGGAAGTCCATGAGGATTCATTGTGTTTATTGGACTGGAAGACTGACTTTACAATTATATATCGTCCCCTGAGAAGGATCAGGGTCTAGCTGACGTTTGTTTATATATACACAACATTTGGATACATAATCTAAATCTAAAGTGTTTTGTTGAGTTGTATTCCTTTTTGAGCTTTCTATAGTCTATGTAAAAATATAGAGCTCTATCTGTATTATCAAGCCTTGAATGTTTAAAGTGGATTTACTCAAAAATAGTGAGAACGTAGACAGAACCTTATATACTGCACTAAAAACATCTCAAAAATAAGAATATTTCTAGATTTTTAAATGAATAACATGACGTCTACATCAGATGGTCCTGGGGGGCATCAGATGGTCCTGGGGGGCATCAGATGGTCGAGGGGCTGACAAACTAAATTACCATAATGGTTGGTTCATCGACTCGAGTTAACAGCCCCCAATAAAACACAAATGCATGGAGTACACAAACCAAAAACGACATGGAGAAAGCATAGACTTGGTCATGTGATCGATGAGAAAGAGAGAATTGTGGGTGGGTTTGACCGGGACCAGAACCAGAACAATATCATTCAGAAAATCTACCAAAAATAATGAATTTGTTCAGTTTCATTTTTTACAGAGAACTCAAAATTGACTTAAACAGTATGACCTACCTTCTGTTCCTGTATCTGTGCCTTGACCACTCTGTACTCCGCAGACGGAGGCCTCTGATTGGCCACGAGCTCCTCTGTGTCGCTGAGCCAACTGAGAAGAGGCTCGAGAGCATCCTGAAACTTCCCACAATGCAACAGGGCCTCCTGCAGCTGGGCAATACGCTCCGCCACCTGAGGGTACAGAGGGTGGAGGTCACTGTGGGTCATAACACCGAACATAAACATCAACCAGAACTCTGACTTATCCAAAGGTCTGACCATTTCGTGTCATGGTAATCATATCAGGGTACGTTTACTAAAGTGACCTCCTGTATCCGGTTCATTAGGTCTAGTCTTGTACTGTGCCGTGATATAATATCGGTAAAACAGGCGGCTAGTCATCGCTCAGTTACCGTTCACCAATGGTACAGAGCAAGGCCCCGTCAGACCGCGGACCGAACCCTTACCCGTTTGTTGAGTGAGTTCCATTTGAGGTTGGTGGCCTCCAGGTCGTGCTCCAGGCCCTGTGTGTCGGTGTCTTTGGCCGCACTCTGGATCAGGCCTTGACCCACGGCGTTCACGTGCTGGAGCTTCGGCTGGATCCTGTCCACCTGCTCGCGCTCCACCGCCTGCAAGACGAGAGACCGGGCGTCCTTACTCACACTTCAGATTTGGTCACGTTTAGTTTGATCGAGATGAAGACACAAAGCGTTCTTAGCGGCATTTTGGTCACAGTTATTTTGACCCTGCAGTTTTATGAATGAATGCTTTGGCTTCATGTGTCATCTGCTGCACTGCCACTAGGGGTCTACAGATCAAGACCTTCACAATTTCCATAAACTAAGGTTATCTACCACTAAGCCCGCCCAATCTTATATAGTTTTGATTATTCTAGACACAAAACAAGCCAACACAAAGGCTGTTTCTACCCTGGCCTCTACAGCAACATCAAATCAGACTCTGTGGGTTACTACTTTGACCAATAGGAGTTGAGTTTTACTTTAGTCCCTCCCCCTGGCCTCTACAGACGCCCTACTCTACATCATAGAACAGGGTCAGTCAATTTGAACCTTAGGTCTTAGGTTAACCCAGGACTAACCCAGGACTAAACCAAGTCTAAACAAAAACTAAACCAGGACTAAACCACTATCCTAAAATTAAAATGAAAGCTACCCACATTTGGTGAGTTCAATTCAGTAAGTGTTCTCAGAGGCTTCACAGAAAGAGATGTATGTAAACAATAAACAAGGTTATTTCAAACAATAACAAAGTTATAGCCCTGCTAACGGGAGGGGAGGAGCCAAGGGGAGGAGCCAAGGGGAGGAGCCAGGGGGAGGAGCCAAGGGGAGGAACCAAGGGGAGGAACCAAGAGGAGCCAAGGGGAGGAGCCTGAACGAGCATCCAAACAGCTCCTAAAATAATATTAGGGTCTCAGCTGGATTAACAAAATGGCCGCAGGCGAGTTCATGAATGAAAAGTGTGAATGAAGTCTGGCCTCATTTAATAATGTAACATCTATCGACCCTTTCAGAGTCTGTAACAGTCTGTAACAGAGTCTGTAACAGAGTCTGTAACAGAGTCTGTAACAGAGTCTGTAACAGAGTCTGTAACAGTCTGTAACAGAGTCTGTAACAGAGTCTAACAGTCTGTAACAGAGTCTGTAACAGAGTCTAACAGTCTGTAACAGTCTGTAACAGAGTCTAACAGAGTCTGTAACAGAGTCTGTAACAGAGTCTGTAACAGTCTGTAACAGTCTAACAGAGTCTGTAACAGAGTCTGTAACAGAGTCTGTAACAGAGTCTGTAACAGTCTGTAACAGAGTCCGTAACAGTCTGTAACAGAGTCTGTAACAGAGACTGTAACAGTCTGTAACAGAGACTGTAACAGAGTCTGTAACAGTCTGTAACAGAGACTGTAACAGAGACTGTAACATAGTCTGTAACAGAGACTGTAACATAGTCTGTAACAGAGTCTGTAACAGTCTGTAACAGAGACTGTAACAGAGACTGTAACATAGTCTGTAACAGAGTCTGTAACAGTCTGTAACAGAGACTGTAACAGAGTCTGTAACAGAGTCTGTAACAGTCTGTAACAGAGACTGTAACAGTCTGTAACAGTCTGTAACAGAGACTGTAACAGTCTGTAACAGTCTGTAACAGAGTCTGTAACAGAGTCAACTGGAGGCAAGACCATAATACACTTTCAATGCAGAAATTAGCAAACCACTGAGAGAGAATATTGTGTGAATCAAAGCCGACCCACCAAGGATTTGAATGTTTCACTTTCCACGGCACAACAGGCCTCTGTGGTAAAGAGCAGTGAGATCATCAGTTTCTCTTCTGAGTTACTATCACAGACGTCACAGGCTTCTGCTCATGTGATTTACATGTGACATACAACCCCTACCTAACCCTTTACATGCCATACGGTTTGTTTATAGTTGCATCAATCTCCATTTGAGGATTTATATAAAGAGTAACTAAACCCTGAAGCAAAATGACCCCCTTCAGGTTAAACTGTGGTACTGCAGTTCAGTTTTCCTATTGGTCAAACATATGTCCTGGTACATGTCTCTGTCACAGGCCTCAGGCTCATTCTGACTCACACCTGTAGTGAACCAGGAGCATGGCTCACACCACATTCACCCCAAACCTCCACCAGCCTCTGTCTCCACCAGGCTCACACCACATTCACCCCAGACCTTCACCAGCCTCTGTCTCCACCAGGCTCTGCCCATTTGTACAACATTGTTCACATTTAGGCTGTATAATAATTTTTCTCAGCAAAGATTTCATGTACTCCACAGTCACACTGATGGTGGTAAGCTATCCCTGTAGCCACAGCTGCCTTGAGGCAGACTAACAAATGTGGTAGCCACAAACACAGCACACAGACCCACTAACTCATTCATACATAGAAAAGGTGTGTGAAGTGTCATGCCCAAGGACACAATGATAGAGTGAGATGGAGATAAAAGCTGCTCAGCTCTCCGTTCAGAGGCAATGCATTCCAATGTTCAGATATGAGGATATCGTTTCCCAACATGAACAGTTCAGTTGTATATCACTGCATTGAGAGTCTAGACCAGGCTCTGATCTCCCAAATTAAACTTTAGGGTCTCTCCTAATTCTTCTCAAAAGTTTCAGATCTCCCTCTTCAGTCTTTTCATAGTTTGGTCTCCGTGGGCAGCTCAGTGTAAATAGGTTCAAAAATGATTAAAGAGCTCGTGGGGTGAAGTAGCCTGACGTCGGAGCTGCCCATGTGGTCCCGTAGATAAGAAAATAATACCATTGGACGTGCCCGGGGCTTTGGGGCCATTGTCTCCAGATTTGCAGGATTTCTCTTTAAAAAGAAAAGCGTCCTATTTTTCCAAAGCTATGACAAAGCTTTCATTTTCTTCACAGCATTGAGTCATCGGTCTGTTGACCCCGAAGAAAAGCTCACAATGTGGAGTCTGCATGTCCTCCCTGTGTAAGTGTGAGTTCTCCCTGCATTGTCCGAAGACATGCACTGAATTGGTAACTCCAAATTGCCCATAGTGAATGAATGTAAGAGAGCAAGATGTCTGTTAGTGTAGTTTCTGTCAGCCCTGCGACTAATTGGCCATGATAGGCTATTATTTTATGGTTATGTTAGAGGCCTCACAGTCACAAATCTAATTACAAAATGCCATGGCCTTTACTGTAAAATTAAAATTAAATTAAAATTAAAATTAAAATTAAAATTAAAATTAAAATTAAAATTAAAATTAAAATTAAAATTAAAATTAAAATTAACCCATTATTTCCTTTTATTTTTAAACATGTGAACAATCTCCATGTGTGTCTCCATTGTTCTCTGGTGGGCTCAGACGTCAGGCCTCACTGAGACCCTCCACTCGAGCCTCTGTCAGTGGGGACTGGAGAGTCCCTCTGTTCAGAAGATCTTTTGGACAGTGCAGTTTCTCCTCTAAAGGACCCAGACATTGACCAGAAACTACTGACTGACATTAACATCTTCAACAGAGGATTTAAACAGAGGTCACACAAGGTCAGTCAGATGTCCCTTGAGCTCGCGCTGTCTTTTGTAAATTTATCTGTTTATTTACATTTCATATATGTACTATATCTAACTATTCTCCTGTACTGTGGAATACTAACCCTCTTAAAGGCCCCTGTGGACTGGTGTTGAACACACTAAAGCCATACATGTGGCTGTCCAATGTTTACGTGAGGTCCGCACAAATAAAGCCATACAATTATTTCAGTCCTTTTGCCGTGTTGATATAAATGAACCACTTATTTAATCCATGTGGTTATTATTATTATTATTATTATTATTATTATTATTATTATTATTATTATTATTATACCGTACACAGCACTTACTCGTAGTCAGTCACTGTCAGGCACTTACTCGTAGTCAGGCACTTACTCGTAGTCAGGCACTTACTCGTAGTCAGTCACTTACTCGTAGTCAGGCACTTACTCGTAGTCAGTCACTTACTTGAGAAGCTGACTCTGCTGGGGTGGTAGAAGCTCTTCTTACACCGGCACTCGTACTTGTCCAGAACAAATCCATGACCACGCATCGGCAGACACTGGAAAGAACAGAGTCAATTATTCATTCATCATCTTTGGCTCCGTCCTGGTGGAGGTAGTGTGTGCATGGTGCCAAGCCCAGCAACTATGGGCCTTAGTTGGGATACGCCGTGGAACATGAGTGAGTTTCAGGGCTGACTCACAGACATATATAAACAGACAGCCATTCAGTCTCACATTCGTTCAAAAGGCAATTTAGATTTACCAGTTCCCCTAACACGAGAAGTTCTTGGGACCAGGGGCGTAACATCAGGCAGTGCAGCAAGTGGATTGAACTGGGGGGGAGGGGGTCTAAGAATTAACCAGGACTAAACCAGGACTAAACCAGGACTAAACCAGGTCTAAACAAGGTCTAAACCAGGACTAAACCAGGACTAAACCAGGTCTAAACCAGGAC
>JAVQKC010196650.1:0-16805 GCA_036025475.1 Philypnodon macrostomus | reverse complement strand
TCCGGAGGAGCTGGAGGAAGTGTCTGGGGAGAGGGAAGTATGGGCGTCCCTGCTTAGACTGCTGCCTCCGCGACCCGGCCCCGGATAAGCGGAAGAAGATGGATGGATGGATGGATGCAATTATAACAATTGAACTTTCTTCATCAATTGTCATTTGTCTTTTTCTTTTCATCAAGTAAACAAACCTGAACCTGAACACACTGCTCAGGACAAGATTGAATTGTGTACAAACAAATCTTGCCCACTGTTGAAGGTACTGTCAAATTAATGGGATTAGAACATTGGACAAATTAAAGAGCGTGTCTATCTTTGGCCGATAAGTGCACATTAGCCGCATGTATCTAGGCATTTATAATGGCATTTTCAACTTTACAGATGTAGCCGCACATTAGACAGAGTCTTATGAGAAGAGATGATGCTGTCAGCAGTGGGAATGTGGATAAGATCACAGCCTTATTGGACATAAATGACCGACGACAATAAATATATGTGTTGTGTTGAATGTTCTCAAACATCATGTTTCCTTGTTCCTTGCTTATTTTACAAAAGCCTTGCCTGAATTTGTAAAGAGACAATTGAGTTAGAGACGCTTCCCTTAGTTAGAATGATTTCAGTACTAGCTCACACTGAAACAGCAAAAAAAAAACTAAACCAAAAAGGGGGAACTAAATATTGGTAATACATTCTCACAATGGGTAATGAGGCCGAGATAACTGTGGGATGGCATCAGTCTAACAGAACTACAAGTATGTTTGATGAAATGTATTGGTGTTTCAAGGTGAGGCTGGTTCAGTTGTATTATTTGAAGTGAATAAATGATACAGGTCTTCATTGTAAAACTCCTTGTGCCGTGGGTGAGACGGTGCAGAGGAATGGGAGCAGAAGAGTAGGAGCAACGAGGAGAGAGCAGCTGTTCAGTGAGAACGCCTCAGGGCCAATCTCACAACGCATGACAACAGAGAACTTCTGAGGCCTGGACACATGCACCAACACACACGTATACACAACACATGCACACAACATACACAACACAAACAAAGGCACATTTCTACAAACATACACACAAATCCAATCTGAGAGCACATTTGTACCATGACATGAACACAGAGGCCCATACCGACACATGCTGGCAGTTCCTTTCTGTATGTACAGTTAATGACTCACTTATACATGTGTTACTTATACAAACACACTGGTTTAAAGGAACTAGCATATGTCAAATAAATACACATTTCAAAAGCACACAGGAGCATCCAAGATCACATCCCCCAAGCACTGTTTAAATATTGTATTTTGAAGCATATGATAATTGCTTATCAAAATGGTGTTTGATTTTGCAATGCCTTATAATCCTTCACTGCTCCGTTCATTTATGTGAACCTTTTGATTGTTTTTATTAGTTTAGTAACACCCACCGCAGAGATTATTAAAAACGTATGCAGGCACTCACCTAATGCATGTCGTCCATTCCTCCTTCACAAATCTGTGTTTAGCGTTGGAAACAGAATGGCCCTCAGCTGTCCTTTCTCTAGAAGGGTAAAAAAGACAATATTTTTTAAAGGTAACAATTGCAATTAAAAAATAATTTTGGGGTGTCTCATGGGCTCAACTTGATTGATTCAACTATGTAAATAAACATATGTCACCTCTGTTTGAAAGGATAAAAAATTGACAGATTCACTAAACATGAAACTTGACAACTTCATAAAAATGGACATAAATCATTTTTTATCATTGTGAAAGTTGTGTAAAAAAAAAGATTCCAATAGATCCGTCATAAATAATGAGTCTCCTCCCTTCTGGGGCAGCTCTGTGTTGCATTGGAATTGGAAAATGTATTGGAATATGTGAATGCAGTTGCTCCCGTATGATTGGTTAAGGTGCACAGGTGTACCTTAAAGTGACCAGTGAGTGTTTACAAATGCTATAAAATTTTTATTTTTTCCCTAAGCAAACCATTGTTATTCTTTGTACTTCCCTGCTGCCCTTACCTTCTGTCCTTATTACACAGGGCAATTAGCTTGTTTTACTGCTGCTCTAGTTTTACTGGCTTAGGAGCAACACTATAAGGCCTAATTAACACTCACTACAGATAGAGATCACTACAGAGATATGTTTTCTCTATTACTGTGAGTGCTATAACCACAATATGCAACTTACACAATCAAAAATATACACCATTTTAAGAGTTACACAAATACTCAATTCACACTTTAATATTAGCCTGCATGTGACCTGTAAAAGCTAATTAGCCTATGCATCATGCACATATGTTCAAGAGAATACAAGTGGAAAAATACATAATCCAGTGAATGGCAATATTGTGAGTGAAAATGCCAGAGGTCAGACACTGATTAAACAAAACAGAAAGGCAGCTTTGTCTCAGATAGACACCAGCCATGATCTGTAGAAAGCCATTTCTGAACAATAACAAACCATGAAGCAGGTAGACTAGGACACATAACACAAGATCACACAAGGTGCCACTATATTAGGTACATGATCTGCCTAATAAAGTGGCCAGTGAGTACATATAGCTATTCTTTTTACAGGATCTTTGTTGCTATGCTCAGTCTGCTATCTGTGCCAGCCTGTCTCCTCAAAACATGTACTTTCAGATAGTCTGTGACATTTTGGGACAGCGGTAAATGACTGTTTGACAAGTGACTATGTGAATGTCCATCTCATTTTAAAACGGTTACTGCAGAGGAGTCATTCTCATTTATTTGCTCGGGGGCAGTAAACTGTATAAACTTCAGCTCAATAGAGGCTATAAACACTGATACAGTGGGAACAGACTGTTTTCTACCATTACCTCAGGACAAGATCTCAGAAGACCGGGGTCAGACAAGTGCATTTCACTCAAAAACAACTAACTAAATAAGAAAATTGACTATAGGCATTTATGGAATAAGGAACATAAAAAAGCAAAATTGGTAAATAAAGATTGTCAAAAGGGCATTTTGAGGGCATAGAACAGTTCTCAACACCAATTGGTAAACACATGGTAAACACAATATTCAAGGTATGGACTTCCTTTCAGCTTTTTCATTCCATGGTTCCTCAGCAAATCACCTCAGGGGTTCTCAAAGTTGGGGTCAGGACCCCCTGGGGGGTCATGAGGCTAGGTGATGTATACACAGTAGGCTTATTTTTGCCCTGTGAACATTTAGATTTTGAAAGGTCAGTGATTTGTATATTGATTATGCATGTTTACCAGAAGTGCTTCCTAATGCTCACGATTTATCAAGGACTGGGACTGCCACAAAGAGTGCAATGGGTTGTGATTAATTACAGATGGAAAGTATAGCAAAGGTACATCTAAATTTCTTTGAAAAGCATATATTTTATGAATTACACATTGCAAAAATCTACCATAATTAAACCAACATGCCCTGTTCAGAAAACCTGATTTAGCAAAATTGCGATTTTGTCCCACAGTAGAAGTTCAAACATAAGCTAAGCAATTTGTGTTATAAATTTGTCTCACTGAGGCTCATTATACTAAATGGCTACATTTTATTGTATTGCACTCAGGACCCTTTGTATCAGAGAAAACACAGCCTAAAGTGGCCTATTGGGCTTGAATTATCACTACAAGACACATCAGCATGCATGTTACTAGAGCAGCTAATTAGCATTAGCTACATCAGCAGTAGAGGGCATTGGCACTAGCAATTCAGCATTGTTAGAGGAGAGAGAGAAACCTGTATACATCTGTGTGTGTGAGTGGCAGGCACAGTATTGATCCATTGGGGTGTCTGCTAATGATGACTTCAGCAACATGAAGTATAGAACAATAATATGAGACAGAGGGCTGAGGAGACCTTCACAATAAAAGCTGAGCACACACACGCACTGGACCACAAGAGTTCCTGTCTATCACCAAATACCATCCATGTCTGTGCCTCCACGCTGATCCTCTGTATCAGCAGGGGAATGTGTGAGATGACTAATGTCTCCCAGTTTGAGAGCTAAAGGGTGTGTTCGAAGCAAACCCAACATTGTCCTTCCTGTGGTATGGAAGGACACAAGACAGGCGTCAAGACTTGCGAGACAAAAGTGTCCTTCAGTAAAGACATGGAGCGTGTGTGTGTGTACAGAATTTGTGATATGTAAATGATCGCATAAGACAATCTTTAAAACAATACTCTCATTACAGACCTTAATCATTTGAGCGGTCAATTGTTCAAATTTGAAGAGCAATACAGTAAGAGTGGATTCATGAGACGTTGTCAACATTACCAGAAAAATAAATTCTTCATAATAAAGCTGCAATTATACTGAAGCATAATGCATTCACTTGATTTAAAAAGGTTTGTTTTTACGAGAAAAGTCATTTCTGTTTTGACTGTTTTCTGATGATCGGGGCCGGCGAGATGGCAGCCGGAGTGGTAGGCCATCCAAGCGGTGTTCGGGTGTCTGTGCAGCTGCCTACGGACCACTGGGAACACTGTTATTAGCCCACAGACCGCATACGGACCACTATATGAACCATAATCTAAGCTCTCACAGTGTGGTCGTTGGAATGGTCGTTGTGGTCCCAGGACAGACCGCAGTTTTGATTACAACCCCTGCTGCTCTAGGCTTTGCCCGGGCCCTGCTGCGGGCTTCGACACCCGCACCACACCACCCGCTGCCATCTCACCGACACTGATCATCAGAAAAAAGTTGTAAAAACTAAAATAATTGACCAGAAATTATTTAACTCATAAAAACAGAAATAATAACCTTTAAATCAAGTGGATGCATTATGCTTCCGTACAAGTCTTATGTCAGGTTTTGTTTCTTTGCACATTCCTTGGACTATATACAGTCCACTTCATTACCACATCTGACAAAGGCAAACTACATTAACTGTATATATGCTGGGTATATGGTTTGTCTTGTCAGTGGAGATTCACTTATTACGTTCTGGCAAGGTCACAGAGGAGCTCCAGACAGGTTTTATTTAGAGTCCATTTAAAGGCAGTACAATAGATGTCTGACAGCTCGCTCCATCACTCAGACATCAAAATGAAATCTTTCTACACTTGAGTGGACAAACACACCACTTACTGGACTGTAAACGGTCTGAACTGACAACCTCCAGATTGACCTGATTACCAACTGGGAGTAGATGGAGAGTTCAGACTTCTGTGTTGACCATACTTCATTATAGAAGCATTTAGTTCAGGAGTAAATGCTTTATCTATTGAGCCACAAAACCCATGACAGCTTACAATGATACAATTAAAGTCCAGGTTAATTTATCTGTACCCGAAGTTAAAATTAATTTGTGCAGTACAAAGAAAATATCAATAATAAACACGTACTCACACACAATAAGACAGAAATCGGGTTAAACCACACAGAAATGCCTGCAAAACTATTTTTGGATTTTGGAAGAGGTCATTTCTGATCAGATCTCTTAAGTAAGAGTAAGAAAAGTAAAAATACCTAGGGTAAGGTATTTTGTTAAGGTACCATATTTTCTGCACTTTAGGGCGCGCTGGATTATAAGGTGCCCTTTCAATGAATGGTCTATTTTCAAACTTTTTTCATATATAAGGCGCACCGGACCATAAGGCACATTAAGCGAAACAAAACATTCAGACAAGTCAGTCAGTCAAACTTTATTAAACGCGTTCACAATAACTCTCAACATTGTTCAAACGTTAATGGCGTATTCACAATAACTTTCAACCTCGTTCAGTTGTAACACGTAAAAATTATATGGGCATTTTGGGGTCATATATAAACACTAATAATAATACACTACTAATATTACAGTGAAGCATAGTACCAGTATGTATTACTCCGCGACGCTCTTGACTCCCGGAGCTCGGTAGTTTACCGAAGTCGTACCAAAACATTTTGACGGAGCGCCTTGAGCGCCGTGTGACACAAAATCACTTGGAGGTCAGTAAGCACAACCAGAATTAATCCATATATAAGGCTCTCCGGATTATAAGGTGCACTGTTGGTTTTTGAGAAAATTAAAGGCTTTTAAGTGCGCCTTATAGTGCGGAAAATACGGTATATCGTTCTCAAACTTTTACACCAAGTACCATCTCATGTCTGGCTTTCCAAATACCATATTTAAAGAACTAAAATGGACCTAAATTAAGAAAACAATTA
Organism: Philypnodon macrostomus; assembly: GCA_036025475.1. Lineage (NCBI taxonomy): Eukaryota > Metazoa > Chordata > Actinopteri > Gobiiformes > Eleotridae > Philypnodon > Philypnodon macrostomus. The sequence continues at coordinate 10,685 of JAVQKC010196650.1, read as the reverse complement.
GTGCTGAAAATGCCACAATATACATTCTAAACCATTAGAGAACTGACTTACCAAATAGTTGACAATTAGCATAGCGTCTTTAGCAGACCTGAGATATTGATGGTGAATTATGAATGAATTAGGGTGTCCTAACATGCACGACAGACACCAATAATACAGTGGATTTATAATATTGCTATACAGTTTGTGCTCCACCAAAATGATTTCAATCTATATCTGCGATAGCCATTGCACCCCACCTAAGGCCCATAGATGCTGGCCCAAAAATAAAAGGTTCAGTCTTTTCTTCAAAGAGACATATAAGACTTATCACACATACTGAAGTCTGTTCCTCAATGATACACTGCCAGGCTTCAAGGGCTGCCAGATAAATAGAAGAAAGAACAGCCCTGAACAACTATGACGTCACTTTGCACACAGCCACTGGAGATGGATTTAATATCTAGGTCTGTTTGTCTATGTGTGTGTGTGTGTGTGTGTGTGTGTGTGAGCTCTGTTATTTAGTAATATAATATCTACCACAAAGGTCATCTCAGCAGGTAGGCAAATAATATATTAGACACACAAGATGTATTTTGGTGCATGAATCGCATATAGATCTCCCAAGATGCAATGCGCTAAGTATACAAGCAGTCCCCATCATCTCAAATGTTTCATAAGCTCGCTTGGCCGTCTGGCTTATCAGGGGCCGGGGCGAGAAAATAAAACAGAAAAATAAAAAAAAATGAGAAAGGTGAATTTAATATGGGAGCACAGAGGGGAGGATATTATGGCCAGTCATGATAAGGAAGTTACAATGTTCTGGTAATAAATCAAATAAAGGCCACAGTCACTTAGACGTTATCTTGTCATCTAATTGTTTCTCATTATGTGGTCCAAAGTGCAGCCCGGGACGTCTTTCTGCTGCTTCTCTGTGTTTATCTCACTCTGTGCGGTTGAATGGTCTTGATTGTGGCTCCAGTGAATTGGAACAAGAGCAGTTCTGTCTTTAAATGAGTGCTTTGACGGTCAACCCTCAATTGGCTTTTTCTGTAAAACCAACTAATCACTTATCAGAGTATGAGGAGAAATAGATGGTCTACCTTCTGTGTGTTTACTGTACAACATAGAAATAGACCAAACTGCCAGTGGTCTAGTGACAATCACTGAAATTGACCTCAATACCTACCTGTGCATTATTATTGTGTAGGCTAAATGCATTGAGTCATAGAGAAAGTATAGAGTAAAAAAAGCCGGATCTACACTGTTACCCATAAAGTTGGATTTTTTTTTTCTCATGAAATAATTGTAACAATTTGATTTATTCTTGATAGATAGAGTGCTTATCTTTTCAAAACATTATTGATCAATCTCCCCAAAAATATCACAGTGAAAATGAGACCAAACTGTAACTTTGCAAAAATGTGTATCAGACCAAAGTAAATCAGGGATATTAACAGTTTTCTTTCAGTTCTTCATCCACATGTTCATGCATAAGAATGTCCAATATTACTCTTTCATATGTCACTAATATCGATGTATAGCCAGCCCTGACACGGATCAATGCCTCAGGACGTCGTAACATACTGTCCACAAGCTTGTTGATGTGGTCCCACTCTTCAGTCAGATCCCGGGATACTTCCTGGAAACTCTGAGGAGCAGGTGAATAATAATAAGGATGGAATAAGGTGAATATTGATGAACATTAACAGGAATAAAAAAGGAGTGTGTTTGAAAAAAAGAATATTTCAACTTTGTGGGCAACAGTGTATAAGCAGGGATCAAACAATACAAACGTATACATATATTTTTTGCTATATTTGGTCCTTGTCTATATGCACATATATCTAAGAAATGGTGATGACAAATAGTGCTTTTTGAAGTTTGGATGCTCACATATGACTTTACTTGAAAAACAACAACTTCTCCACATCAAGTTGAGCTTTGTGGTCCTGCAGCTGAATGAGCAGCTGTTGCCTGGGCGTACGATAGCTGCCTGCTATAGGCAAAAAACACCAACACACAGATTCATGTTTATTCAGGGCCCCATTAACAGGGCTAACACACAAATACAGTGTGTACCTACTGCATGTACACATTGACAGAACCTAATATGGCATACTAATTAGGTCCATGCAAACACTACAGCTCATCCTCTCAGATAGTGCTAACAGAGTCCGGATGGCCAACTCAGGATGTTATAAGACACACCAGGACACACACAAAAACACACACACACTGGCTTCCCCGGTGTGTGTTTATATTCTGTCAGCTGCTGGGAAGAGGCAACACATTTAATCTAAATAAGGTTTTAATCTGGCCTTTTAATCTGCAGTGAGAATGCAGAAAGAGTTTGGAAAAGTGAGTAAACTTTCTTGTCAGCTCTGATTATATCTGGAGCTGGAGAAAATGTGTTTTGCTTATTTATACACAACTTACTGGTGTACTCATACATGGACTGTGTCAGACAGGTATTATGAGAATATTTTTAGAAATGATTTACTGTCAATATAACTGCATTTTGGTTCTTGTATGTTAACTCACTCACAAATATAAGTATCTAATCAGTTCATCGAATGGCAGCATTTAGACCTAGTTTAGACTGAGTTTGGATCTGGCTTACATCTGGCACATGGTGAAAATGTCATTGGTCAGCAGAGAATGGCTAGGCTGCTATTAGACTTTGAACCAGGATTTAAATTAATACTCACTGTGGAGACTGGGTGACTAAATCACAACAGACCAAATTTGGGACATAAAGCTGTTTTAAATGGGACAATGTGAGTCCTGTTAATCACTTTTTATTTCAATATATATGGTCATTCAGCCTGTCTAATTATACAGCTTTAGAAGTAGCTTGTTGGTGTCATATTATCTGTGTATTAACTCTATAGAATTGCAAATAATAACTAAACTAATAAATAATAAATGGCTAAGTCAAAATGTGGGGCATTGATACAGTTTGTGGGACTCTTCCTACCCATCCTCTAAAAACAGATGCACATATATCGTTCTGTAAAGTGGCATACCGTACTCAGTAAATGTTAATTGAACCTAAATGCAGATGTAACCACTGTGGCTGGCCTCCCACGCACCAATTACAGACCCATTTGCATTAGTCGCAACAGCTTCCTTTCATCACTGGGGTTTTACCTGACTGAACAGGCCTTACATTAAGTAGTAGACTGTGAAAAGAAAAAAAATCCTTTTATAACATGAATATCAGCTCAATCAATCATCACACTGTTTGAACGATCTAGATGGAAATCCTCTAAAGCCTCTAACATGAGTGGTTCAATATAAGCATGATCTACAGCATAAAAATACAGCATCAGTCGATAAAATAAAACAAATAAAAATGATGATCCAATCCTGTGCACAAGACAAAGCCTTTAATTGGACACATAAAAAGTACACATTGCTATTCTATCCATTATTTATTCAAACTTTGCTGGTGGCAAGCTACCTCTGCTGCCACAACTGACCAGGACAGAGTGACAGTTGTGGCAGCCATACCACACCGAAGACCTCCACGTTGCCCACTAATCAGATCTAACACACTTATACCAAGTATGATTTGGTCGGATTAGATTTCAAACTGCTAATATTAAGATTTTTGGATGACTTCTTCTACCATCAGTGGCCACAGCCCCAAATGTATTACTTACTGCTACTGCAACTGATAGTATTAAAACTTATACAAAATGTATTTCAGAAAATGACTTGAGTAATAGTATCTTCTCTCCACTAACATCTCATGCCCACTAACATCATCATTACTTAACATAACTGTTGTCAGGGTGACTTTGTGAGGAAGAACATTCCTATTTAAAAACCCCATTGCGTTTGTTTAATGTCAAATGCTATTTATGAACAAATCAAAAGTGTACGTTTTTTATTTTTTTATTTTGAATTTAGTGTGTGCGCGTGTGTGTATCCTAATCTGCTTTCTCCAATGGACCTGCTGTGGAGCTCTCTGCCAGGCCAATTAAAAAAGTAGAGACGATTAGAGGACAGGAGAGGAGAGAGATGGAGTGTCACAAAGAGGACAGGGGGTTGGACAAACATCAGGACAAGGAACTACTGGCTTTCTCAATAACATTTTTATTGGCTGTGGTGTGCTGTCCAGACTAAACTGCATGATACAAGACCATGTATAATTAGATATGGATGAATGCATTTGTAGTAAAAAAAGAAAAAGAAGTGTGGTTGACCGAGGGAGAGAGCCTGAAATGAAGGGGTGAAGAATAAGAACAGATAAGAAGAAATGAAAATTAATCTGATAACCGTTGACTTTTGCCTCAAAGCACATATCATCAAAATTCCGGAGGATGCTGCCCTATATCCCACTAAGCTCCCCATCCATTCACACACAAAAAAACAGGAATAAAAGAAGGGCTAAAACAATGAGAGGATATAGGGGAAGAAAAGGAATGGGAGTCGTGAGCTGAGACCAAGATAAAGACGGCGGGAGCTGTGCATACGAGACAAGACAAGTGTTTGATCATCGCCCTGACTCAGCAGTGTACTTTGGCTGAATGTAGATGTACTTGATCCTCATACACTATGTGAGTTTGCAATTCATTTATATGTATCGCTTCCTTCCTCCCGTCGTTCACTTACACTACTTGTCTTCTCCGCTCGCTGTTTTGTCTCCATACGGCTGACAGACTCTCCCAAGTGTTCGCTCGCCCGTCCTTTTCAGCACAATGAGCCCCTGTATAATTTCTTATATTCAGCAAAAGAGAACTGAAACCGTGAGGCATTTGCTGTGTCAAAAGTATAGGGCTATATCTTGAGACCAGGCTATGGATCTTCTTTTAAAGGTTCATCCACAATAGAAGAACACACTCTTCTCGATTACTCCCTCAGCAGCAGAACCATCTCACTCTCCTCTATGCCATCACCATCTCAACAGTAGAACCTTGGTATTCCCCTCCATCACCATTTGACCAAGAGAACCACCTCACTCTCCTCCATCACTGTCTCAGCAGCAGAACCAGCTCACTCACCTCCACCAACACACCAGCAGTAGAAAGTTCACACTCTTCTCTATTATCACTTTAGCAGCAGGACACTCTCTCCCTTTCCTCTTTCTCATCACCACCCCTGCAGCAAAACCATCTTTCTCTCTTTTATCCCTTCACGACTTGGGGCAACGGTGGCACAGTGGGTAAGAGTATGCCCAGCAATCACACACATTCCACATTGCCCATTGGTGTCGAGAGTGAATTTACGTATCTAGAAAGATGCTATATAAATCCATCACCATCTCAGCAGCAGAACCATCTCACACCTCACAGCTTCAGCCCCTCCTCTGCTATTATGTGTAATCCAATTTATAATAATAATCCAATTTATATTGCACTTTTCAATGCCACACGGCTTTGAAAAGTGCAACATTTTGAGTCCATTATTCAGTCACACAATAATCACACACAGGCGTGATAATGCGTGAAGCATGGCTGTCATTGTGCGCCTACGGCCCCTCCAACCACCACCGAACCCCAATCACACAACCACACTCATTCATAGCAATGGGTTAAGTGTCTTGCCCCGGCAGAACACGACGACAGTTCGCTCTGATGGGGATTCGAACCAGCCTACCCACTGCGCCACTGCTGCTCCTTTGAACTTCATTCAAGCCTGATTCCTCTTGGTCTGGGTAAGTGATTTTAACATCCTGATTTGGTCTAAGTTATTATATTGGCAAAACAACGATGTTTGAATGTGATAACTCAAACACGAATTGCCGGATCAGTTTCAACATTTGCACACAGGTTCATACCATAAAGACGCCAAACTGTATCGATTTGGGTACTTCTTCGATGAATATTAATGAAGTAATTAATTAATTAATGCCCTAAACTGTGAACGCAATAACTCAAAAAGTCTTTGCTGGATCTTTTTCAACTTTTCTGGACAGTTACATATCATGAAGACGCTGAACTGGATTGAGTTTGATACTTCTACGATTATTGACAATTAATTAATTAACTAATTATTGGCCTGAAGCACTTTAATTGAGCCATTAATCCTGCTGAACATAAACAACAGGGCAATTGTATACTTAATGTACATAGGCAAATTACAGAGGTCAAATAAAGAATGCAGTGCATTCAGTGATTCTCCACAATGTACCCAACATAAAATATTATTATGGTCCCACCCTACAACAAACAGGAAGTCAGACATTTTGAATTGAATTTGGGAGGTCAGGTATATTTGACAGCCTCTAACTTGCACATATTTTGCCCAATTAGGCTCAAACCTGAAATACCTAATTACCCCCCGGCCCTGAACACATCTGACTAATATGATGGCAGTTACCTCTATAGTGCCCCCTATAGACTGTAGTTTTAGGGAAATTTACAAAATTGTTCAAAATACATCCTTCATCAAAAAAGTCAAATAGACCCTTCCCATGTTTGTCATGGTTCGGGGGCGGGGCCTCTCAATTGCTTGTTAACAATATAAAAACCCTCAGAAAACACACAATGTCTGAATAAGATGCCCGTTGGTGCCATAGGAGTTGCGGCAGACGCATGGGGGCTTTTCACCGATATACACCTTGCTGTTGGGTACAACAGCGTAGGTCTAGTTATGCTAAATTATTCAGTAAAATATATCAAATGTGAGCTTCCAAATGCCTTTAGGAGCAGTGAGTTAATATACGTAGCAGTATTGGCTTGAGGCTGAAGTACAGATTGGCAGCCAGTTCCTCTCTTGTTGTATGTGACCACTTGTGAGCAGAAGTTTTGCCATCTTTATTTACACTAGGTTTTTAGTTGGTGCCAATCATGTGGTGCTATGAGCCAGAGGGGAACGCATAATTAGCTGCCTAATAAGTGCAATATGAATACACTGTTGCCAGTTTGTGTCTCTGGGGTGAGATATAACCAAGCAATTTAAGTTATTCAGTTTAGAGTTTAGCCAAATGAAGACAATTTTGTGTGGCAGATGAGAACTTGCAGGAGGTACCTATGTATAGTAGAGGATGTCAGTTTGGCACTGTTTGGGCACAACAAAATTTATTTCAGTTTATATGAGAAGCAAATAATACTAAAAATTAAAATTGGGATTGTGACTGTAACTGCCTAGAAGGTTTAATCCACTTTTGGCCCACGTTTCTGGAAGCGTACTAACGAGTCAATGAAGATAAATAGAATAATATGAGGCAGTTAATATTGTTATTGAAGATCATATTTGTCTTCTGCGTGAATGTGATCTTGATGATTTGTTGGACTGCTTAACTGTTGTGCATGTCTTGTCCTGTCCTAAATGTTAAGGGAAGGTATTTTTGTATATTGTGTTCATTAATGTGCATTTTCCCTTTTAAAAAAAATAATTAAATAAAAATAAATAAACAAACTATACCATAAAATAGTAAAAAGAATAAGACATTTTCTCAAATGTCACTGTCCGCCTGTCCTTCAACAATAAAAGACAGAATTAAATGTATGTCATAGTCACCACGTTAGAATTATTTGGTATACCATCATGAAGGAGGTGTCTGGGGAGGGGAACTACCAGGCCTGTATAAATATGAGTCATTAGATAAGATGTTTGTTATTCTTCTCTGTTTCACATGTACGTGATGCCCTCTTTATTGTGCATAAACAGGATTGCTGCTGTGAAGTTATCTCAAATGGTAAGCAGTGTTGACCTAAATGAGAAGGAGGAAGGCCTTTGAGATCAGGATCATTTGTTTGATCCTTTTTGAATTGGCAGAAGAATAACAAAAACGCTTAATCCCAACACAGTGGTCAGAAGTGGATTCCTGTGGTGGATAGACAAAAGTGTATGCCCATGTCCTGGGTTCGAGTCCCGGACTGAGCACGAGTGCCTTTCTGTGTGGAGTTTTCTCCCCGTGTCTGGGTGGGTTTCCTCCAGGTACTCCGGTTTCCCCCATCAAACCAAAACATGCACATTAGGTTAATCTTCCAGCAAGGTACATCCTGACCAAGACCCCGCCCCAAGATCTCGAGATAGGTCCCCTGCTCTGTGGCTGCCCACTGCTCCTGACAGGTCACCCCAGCGGCATTGAGGGATGGGTCAAATGCAGAAGAGTGTAACCTTAACCTTACATGGGCTGAGTAAAATGTTACTTGATTTCCACTATAGCTACTGACTGAGGCTAAGAGATTCAGAATATAGATTATTATAATAATGCAAACAGGCTGATATTCTGCACATATATGGCCACTCCGACCACCACCAAACATAACCACATTCATGCATAGGCAATGTGGGTTAAGTGTCTTCCCCAGGAACAGTGTGCGCTTGGGTTGCAAGCCGAACCCTTACCCTCTGCGCCTTTGTTTTTACACTGGTAAAACCATATTTCCTATTAGAGCCTTGTATCGCCCCTAAATACAGTATATTCAAGTCCAATTGTAGTAATGATATCCTTGTTTTAGTCCTCATTTAGTCTAAAGTTTAGATTTTGAAGCAATTTTAAATAGTAAAAAAAGGAACTATTTCTGCTTATTTATTGAACCTGAATAAAAATATAGCAAAAACCAGATGGTTATCAAATATCAAATGTTCTTCTCATTTATATCAGGATATATACTGTGAGCTATGTAGGATGAGCATTGATATATGTCTTAGTCTGAGCGAGTGAGCGAGTGTGTGTGTGCATGAGCGTGTGCGTGTGCGTGAGCGTGTGCGTGAGCGTCAGCATATGCGTGTGCGTGTGCGTAGATACCACCAGTGAAGCATAGGGATTAATGGGCCATTTGAGGCTCCTTGACATTTCTTTGTCTTTTTGTCCTGAGCACAGTGAAACACCCTGGATAGCCTTTACCACACACAAACAACCCACAGACTCTAGTTTCTAACAATGTGCAAGGCAGACATACAAAAGGTCTGATTTGAGCTGTTGTCAAATACCATACACATTCATTTTTTTCAGTGGATTTCCAGAAGCTGGAACAGTCTGAGCAACTATGGGTCTTGGGCAGAGTATACACTGGACAATGCTCGCAGGGCTAATACAGAGGGATATACTGACAGAAAACCATTCAAAACCATTTATTCACTAACTAACTATAAATATATATTTTGTTGTTGCACTTAAGTATATGTGGCGTTTTCCCCAGATCGTTATTACAATCTCTATCATATTTTTGTCCTTATATGAACTTGTGTAAATTGAGTTCTGCTGCCCAAACCTTTCATTTCAAAGCCATGAGCCATAACAATAGTTTATGTGAGGTCAATACCTGCCAACTCTAATACTCCATACATCATCTTCGTGTGCTCCCCAAGTCTGAACACACATTTCCTCTTCATTATCTACTGGAGACTACTGTTTGACTATCTTTGCCAAAACATTATTACAAAATGTCATACTCCTTAAATGCATACAATCAGAGTAATGCCTTTGACCAATGAAGTAGTCCTCATCCGAACATCTATCACAGAGAAAGCACTTACATTAGCGTTACATTTCAAAATGCTTGGCCTCAACTTCAGCTTTTCACTTTGCTAAAAGAACATTTTCATTCCAGCAGCTTTATAAATCAGTTATAATACTAATATTATTGTTACGGATAGATGTATTGTGCTTGTGCAACGGGAGGGTTCTTCAACAATGGCGTTAGTATACTTAGTTATATTTAGATCCTTATACTCTCTACTTGGTATTTGGTGGCTTACTGTTTGTACCAGGTGTATCTTATAAGAAGAGAATACACAAATAAAAATGATAAAAGAGCTTTTGACGCTGCTTCATCTGACTGTAAAATAATCGTTGCTCCAGGATATATATTGGAGGGTGAAGGACATATGGACTTGGGGGTGGCTGATTCAGTTCAGTTTATGTTCAAACATCTTGTGCTTTTAGCTGTTCCTATCAGGTTGTGAATCATCTGCCTCCACCTGACCCTATTCTCTGCATTCTCTTTTCTCACACCAATTAACTTTACATTGTCTTTCACTACATCCATACAACTTTGCTTGTGTCTTCATCTACGCCTCCTACAGATTACCAGTATATTCACAGTCTCCATTTCACATGTCCAAAACGCCTCAATCTGGCCTCATTGACTTCATCTCCCCAACATCTAACATGTTCTCATTTCTGATTCCAATCCATCTATGTCACGTCTAAATAGAACCCCAACATTCTCCGCCAGCTCTGCCTCATTTCTGCACTCTGGACTTTTTTTGGGCTCAATCTGTTATGCAATTTATATTATACAATGTACCTAGCCCATAACACCATGAACTTTAATTACCCTTCTAGACCAGCACACCTGTGCATCACCTGCCACTGTGCTGATAAACCCAAACAGACAATCCCACCCCTGCCCTCACCATACGACACACACTGGTGATCATTACTGTAGCATTGTACTATAGGCTATTAGAGAAAACTAACAGAAAACTGCCAGATCACCACGCTGAAGCTTAAACAAGAAGTCCTGACCCCAGCCGAGAGATACTAAAACTTAAGGGGATAAATGTAATGAGATGCAGAAGTGGGTAGTACTCATTTACTTAGTTACATTTACTCAGTTAGATTAACTTTTTAAATAAATTGTACTCCATAGAGTAGCTTTACTGCACAATACTTTTTAATTTTACTTGAGTAATAATATTTTGAAGTAACTGTACTCTTACTTGAGTAAAATCTTGGAAATCTAGAAAGAGTAAGAGTACTTTTACCCACCTCTGTGTGTCATGTAAGAACAGCTTTA
>JAVQKC010196627.1:0-23139 GCA_036025475.1 Philypnodon macrostomus | reverse complement strand
CTCTCGATGTGGAGGAGCAGCGGCTCTACTCCGAGCTCCTCCCGAGTGACCGAGCTCCTCACCCTATCTCTAAAGGAGCGCCCAGCCACCCGTCGGAGAAAACTCATTTCGGCCGCTTGCATCCGAGATCTCGTCCTTTCGGTCATGACCCAGAGCTCATGACCATAGGTGGTACTAATATTACATAAACATAAGCAATCTAGCTATGGGCTTCGACACTGATGACACAACATTAAGGGGCACAGGAATAACAGGGCTTTTGCACTGGCCTTTTGCCCACCCGGTTCTCTATTGTCATCCAGTGTGAGAAAATGCCACATGGTTTGCCCGGTGGTCTTCTGACCGGACAGCGGTTTCCTGAATATCAAGGTTCAACGTTACCTTTAAGGACACCTTTTTAATGGGTCTTATCAGTGGGACCACAGTGGGTTTCCTGATCCCGTCACAGAATGGGAAGAGAAATCCTGTTTCTAAATCACACGGCTGGGACACTGTCACTGTCTAGGAGCTGTGTTTACTTTGTTTTACTACGGACGCTTTATCCTGTTGGCAAGACGCACACATGAACACCCTGACACGCTTCCACTATGGTGCACAAAGAGCCTAATGTGGAGATACACTTGACTTGTCATGTATAACGCTTCACACGCCCACTCACCTGCACTTAAAGAACATATGACAACATCATATCAGCCACATGTGAAGGAAGAGCATCATCAATCAATTCATCCACCCGAGGAAAGAAAGAGGAAAAAACACTGTCAATATGCATTTAAATTATACATACATATACACAAAACTTAAAATGAGCAAATCTGTGTAAAAGTGAAAAGGCAGAGAATTAAAGTAGGCCCAGTGAAAAGGAAAGACCTGTAATAATACAGTTGTACACCGGCCGAGAGTGTCCTGCTTTCAGGCTTAATGATTAAATAGCGCGGTCATATTAATTGCCCAGTTCTGTTCGTGATAAAGCAGTTAAATGACAGCCCTATTCTGATTGACGTAAGTGAGCGCCGCCGTGAAGAGCTTCATGTCGGACCCGGATATGACATCACCGCTGTGGCGGTCACCGGGGCAACGCGCCGAGCTGCAGTGACGCCAGCCCGCACTCTCGCTGAGGGGGCGTGCCTCGCCGCGTTACTCCCTCCCATCTCCGTCAGTGTGGGCGGGCCCGCACAGAAACACGACACCCCGAGGACTGAGCGAGGCGCGGGGGGAGGAGAGCTGCCTGTGCGGTGTGAGAGTGAGTGGACGACTAAAAGTCTGCAAAGAAAGAGCCACGAGTGGAACGTTCATTTCTGTCAAAGAAGTAAAAAGCTCGCGGCGGAAACATGTCAAACGGCGACGAAGATGGCCTGGAGTGAACGGCGGAGGGACACCTAGCGAAGCTACTTGGTTAAACAAACAGCGCCTCGAGTTGGGACTGGTGTCCAACACAACTTGAGCAGTTTTTTCTTCGCGGCTACGGGACGGTAGGCTACATACAACCAGCAGCGAGGTGTTAGAGGCTCATCTCCGGGGGAAACCCAGCCGTGTGTTTGATTTGGAGCGAGAAGAGCGCAGAGAAAGCGGACTGCGAGAGCGCGCTTCAAAACTAGGACCGCCGCTGGAGCAGTAGCCACAAAAGTTTTTCCTCCGCGTTCACCGGGTTTTCCTGATTCAGGACTCGAGGAGGAGGCCGACACAGTGACTTTTTCCACTACCAACTTCGTGGAATTGCTCGTAACGTCGCACCAAACTTTATCCACTCTGACCCGTAACGAGCAGGAAGAATGAAAACACCTGGGGAATCTGGTGAGCGCTCTTATGACTTTCATCCTCCATTGTCTTTTTGTTTACTTGGCGTGTTTGCTGGCGTGACTGGCTCCGCTATCTTGTTTTGGGTAAGGCAATGCGCATAGGCTACCTGTTGGACTCGTGGCGTTAGTCAGGAACTCCGTATTGAAATCTGGTGCAGTTCTGGTGCTGTGGAGGAAGTGGTTTAACTACTGTACAGTTGTTACGGCGACATCCTCTGTGTCACCCTGACAACCCTATTTTACCATCTTCACCTTTCACAAAGTAAACTGAAAATCCTAGAAGCACTGATCTCATTGAATCGACAGTTACGCACAGGGACCCTTGCGGGACTGGCCATAAATTTGTCAGGTACTTGGCCTGTCAGGTGTTGAAGTGAGACAGAGAAGAAGGGGGTTTCCAGTAGTCAGCTGAGGTCTGTGCGTGTGTTAGTCTAATTCCTGAAACGCTTGCATAAGTTTGTTCTTGCGCTCCTCGGTATAGAAACCCCAGGCGGATTTTATTCCGAAAGGAGGAAGTGAAGTCGACTTTGTGCCAGCTTTGCACTTTATGATTGCAGTAATACACAACTTTTTGGGGATTTCTTGACCTCTCACCTATAATCATTCATGTAGTGACTTTGAAGTGTTTCAGTGTTCTGGCAAAAACGACACCTTCTCGCCGGGCGTCACATCCAGGAATAATAATGGCTTTGACGCTTTGAGCGGTTAGTAAGCAGTTGGCCTTGGCCCATGTGGTGTGACTGACAAACTGTGTGGGATCCTTTTCCCTATTGGGCCAGACCCCTCCCCTCCCCCACCCTGTCCCCCTCCTTGAATACCCAATCTTCGCCCCTCAAATCTCCACATTCCTACACACACAGCCCCTCTCCTTGCACCAGCAGGCCATGACATCACACATACCCCACACAACAAGTAGGCCCTTTATTCTAACTATGTGACAGCGAGTCTTTTGAGCAAAGCACTAAAATGTGCCTGAGGTGTGGGGCGTATTGGTCTTGTGGGCTGGTTGGTCTCTGCTTGGTGTGAAGAAGCCTGCTTGCACTAAACACATACATTTTTCACGCTTAATAGTAATGTTAGTGACTTTCCACAAACACTTTTATTCACAAAGGGCCACTTCAGTTTCCCCAGCTGTAATTCTGCTGGATGTGCTCGTATGGACCAGCGACTCGGAGCTATTATCTAACACCAGACTGAACCTTTAAATAGTTGAATTATTGGACGAGCGTAATCTGCAGAGCTGATCTCCTTCTATGTTGGCAATCAGAATAGTTTTAACCCTTAAGCCGTGTAGGACCGCGAATTCGGATGGAACACATTTGCAGGCCGTGAAAGGCTGTAACCCACAGACCTGGATGTGTATGGATAAAAATGTAATCATCCTTTTCCTGGAGTGTTAGTGGAGTAGGATTATGTCCCATACGGCGTGGCGCTGCGGCCCGTGTGGACCTCTCTCCCCCCGTCAGCGACCATGACACGGCTCTCTACTGGTTAACCAATGAGTACTTACTCACGAGACACTGGTGCAATCCAAATTCTCCAAACTATGTATAAAATGTAAATAAAAACACAATAATCTGTAAACACCACATTTTATTTCAGAGTGGAATATAAACAATAGCTTCAAGCACTGGATCACATTTCACAAAAGTTGGGACGAGGGAACAATAAGGAAAGCAGTTCTGTTAAAATGCCCTTTGTCAAGTTACTGACCTGTTGCCAATTACACTTAATTGTTTAAAAATGGTCCAGATTTTTGGGGGTCTGTCTTTTATTGCCCCTTCCCAACTTCTTTGAAATGCATTAATGCCACTAAAAAAAAACCCATTATAAAAATATAATATCTGAGCACTTATAGCTCTCTGCTCTGTTTACTCCACAGGTGGCAGAAAGTTAGTGTTGGCATCTCGCGCACGGTTCCATGATTATATCCTCATTTAAATCTACGCAAATATAAATGATGAACCTGACGACACAACGTGCATTAGACTTTCTTAAATGCCCACCTCCATCTCACACTTAGTACCACTGCTTTTGTGCGCCTCCTCCTTCTCTTCCTGAGGGTTACACTTTTTCTCCTGCCACCTCTGTCATTCGTCCTTTTTGATGGGATAAGGACTGGTGTGCGTCTTTGTGCGGTAGAATTGCACGGTGGGACCCCACGGCACTGGAGTGGGCCATTGTGGAGCATGGGACAATGGCGGGAGTGGGGCAGGCCCCTGGGTCGTTTGTGTGTGGACTTGTGGGGCCAGGGACCTCTCATTGTGCTGGTAATGGTACAGAGCAGCTCATAGTTTGGTGGTGCTTTGACAAGTGAAGAGACCACACTTCTCCTCACTTCTGCCTGTCTGTCATGTGAAAAGAACGGAGCCCACTTTTCATTAGTCATTCAGTTATGTGGGGAGTTTAATGATGATTGTTGAGTTGATTGACGTGGCAGAGATGTGTTTTAGCATTTATTCTAGACACACAGTCCCACCTCATGATGTGGCAGTCCACAAGGGTAGCAGTCAGTAAAGTAAAGAGTTCTCTTTTCCTTGTGTGGGTTTATGTGCCGATGTGAGCATATGCTTTTCAATCTCAACAAGCACTGATGATAAGCAGAGCGATTAGCCTTATCTGTGAAAACTCCCTCTCAGTGCTGACCGCAGCAAAACCACTGCCTGCTTCATCCCAACGCAGTTTTACAGCCGGGTTTATGGGACAGTGCCGTGCTGTGATCAGCCTCAGCCAACATGCCTACTCCAGATGACGCTCAACAACAAAACTGTTTAAAACCCATGGCCAATCAGGTCAGGTATTTTAAACACAGCCTTTGATTGTTGGTGTGAACATAAGGTATGTGTTAGTGGCTGGCTGGTTAAGTCAAAGTAATACGTCTGGCATGTTTTTTGTTAATTATCCAGACTGTGGCTGCAGCCGTGGTTCAGTTTTGTTCAGGCTCAGATTCAAAATAAATATAGCCACTTATTCTGGTCAAAAAGTGCTATATTTGTTCACATTTGCAGAAGAGCACTGAGCATGTATTCACTCTCCTTATTTGCACTTAACACAATGTTCCTTACGATGTTCTGGTGGGATTTTGTCAGAGGTAAATATACTGTTGCTCTGATATTAGCTTTTAAAATACACATCAACGTCTAACAAACAGTCCAGGGATGTTGTTGATGACTTTTGCTCTGATGCTTTCTGTAGATGTAGCTCATTTGTTGAAGCGATGCAAAGACTTACAGTTGAAAAGAACCACACATGAGTTGAGCAGCAGCATCGATCTGATAATATCTAACTCATCATAATGATAGTTTTGATATGGCTGTCTGCGGTGACAAAATGACTTCTGTGGAAGACCCTTCATTTGTGGAAATGCCTGTATTTAGCCAGGAATGTGCCCAAAGTGAACAATGTGCTCAGCCAGTCGACACTAATAGACCTCCCTGCCATTAGTCCTGCTGTCCTTGACCAGGGGACCCAGAGACCGTGGTCTGCACCACTGACCGCCACTGACGGGGTGTTTCTGACCAATGCCTCGCCAAATCTGTCATCCCATCTGAGCTACCCATCAGGTCACATGGATTATCGGCCTCTCTCTGCACTGCACGTTTGATGAGTGTTCAAAACAAAGAGGCCCCTTTTAATTTCCACTTTTTACACTGATAACACAACAGCAGAACTAAATATGCCCGGGGGCCATGTGCGCATCTGTTGAGCCTAGTTTTACTTCAACGGCATTGGTCACAGCCACATCACGACCCTGTATTGACTTTGTATCGGTTATCGGTCAGCTTGGCTAATGGGATCGGCCTATATGTATTTGATGGGATAGAGCTGAAGGGGTTTGGAAAAATGCTGGAAACTTAAAATGTGCACTGTCTCTCACACGCTGCTGCTTTTTATTGGAATTCTTGGACCTCCCACATTCCTGCTTAGAAGGTTAATAGCTGCCGGCTGTGCTGCATTACACATGAGGGGGAAACACAACAGTTCCTATCATAGTAGATTTCTCCGAGCTAACTCTGTGACTTGCAAAGGCTTGTGCTGGTCAACTGTGACCTGAGTAGCTGATTAGCAGAATTGTTTCAAAATGACTACAACAAGAAGTATTGAGCTTGTGTGCAGAGCGCTATTGAGATGGATATTAAAATGTATATTTATGTATATATTATATAGGATTGCATCAGGATGTGTGAATGTGTGGGGTATGAAACCTTACTGTGTCCCGGCAGTATTGTGCCACATTGATAAGAGAGCTGCTGATCTACTAATCAAGTAATCCTCTGAATGTTTGTGGTAGAAAGTCCTGGCTTATTTAATCACTACTTCCGAAACCTTGACAGTGAAACACGTGCAGTAAAACTCCAACAATGAACCATATCATCCAGGTGTGTTCAGGTGATTCAAAAATGTTTAACACTCATAATCAATCATTTAGATTCCCCTACTTGGGTGTTAACAATGACGCAGCTGGGTTTCTTGTAATGTAATATGGGGAGTTTACCTAGCCGAGGTGAGCCAGTCTACGGAGCAGAATGCTGTGTTTTTGTGTAAGATTACTGAGAGAATGTGAAGGAGACTGGGATTATTGGGTGTGTGTGTATGTGTTATGTTTCAAAGTGGCTTACTTTCATGTGCTCATACATGTTTGCCGGTTGCAGTATGCATAGCAGCCTCTCGGTGCCACTGAAACTGATCCGAGTCTGCTGACATGGTATCCACACTTCACACTCAACACGCACACACACACACACACACACACACACACACACACACACACGTGAACAGCAGTAACTCTAGTCCCCCGTCATTTTTATTTTGGATCCTGACGGGACAATGACTTGTCCTTTAGGTTTGGGCCCGGAGTGTCACTTGACTAGTCATTAGAGTATAATCACTGTGTACACGGTTGAGGCGGGACAGCACTTAGTCCATCAGTCACTAGGGCCCCGTTTAGATCTGGTGTTAAAATGTGTTCTGTTATCAGTGACAGTGTGTGTGGGATTGAACAAAGAAATTCCTCTTAGAGATTTGTATTATGGACCAAGGGACAACTCATATTTCCCATAAGTCTGGGTCTTTGCATATTTGATATTTCCATATTTTGCCAAATTGATCTAGACTGCACGATATGGCCATGTCTGTAAGGATTGGACCCCAAAAAGTTTTTCTTGCAGGCCTTTTTAATTGTCTGACTCTGACAAACCTCAACTTCACTGTCGACCAAAACAGCAACCATTCCCCCACAAACGCCTATCCTGGTGTCTTGTTAATCCCTTCATGATGCCAGTGCGTCCAACTGTGAGTGTTTTGGCCAACGGTAGTCTGGTGTTGTAATGAACACTCCTAATCTACTTAGATTAACCTGAATAGTCCTGGTCCTACTGAGAGCATCTTTATAGTAAGGGATCAGCACACCGTGGGACTGCCAACTGTGCAAAAATTAACTGACTGAGTTATTTTAAATCTGCTTTTGATGCATGTTTATAGGCATCTCTAGTCGGTTGGGTTTGAATCGACAGAAGGTCTGTGGCTCTGTGTTCATTGTTGGCTGTGAATGTTTCCTCGACTACACTTGAAGGTTTATATCTGATTTTGCGTTCTTTCCAGTAACATTGTTTTGTCCCCAGTTGTGTGGCCTCTAACAGGCCGTGGCGGTGCTCCTAACCCCTCTCTAACCCCTTTAAGACCAGTGCAGTCAGCAGACACTCCCTGCAGAAAGGCAGCAGTGTTTGAATAGTTCCTCTGGCTATTTTTATCTGGGAATCTGCTGCTGTGCCGGACCCAGGGAGCGGGGGTGGAGGGCAAATATCTCATCTAATTCTGGACGATGGGAAGTCACCAAAAGGACTTCTGTGCCACTTGCATAGTGTCCATATTTTGCATGTTTTTTTTTGTGCTGGTGGTAGTCTTGTCTGGGCATTGGAAATCTCCCTGGCGCCAAATAAAGCGTTCTCTTCTCTCATCACCCTCCTCCCCTCCGCCCCTCCTCCCCTCCACCCCTCCTTTCCCCATTCCACGCTCGTTTTTCTCCTTTCTCCACCCCATGTTAGGAATGCAAGATCACGTTCCGAGTTGACTCTTTACTATCTCTCACATTACCTGGAGTCTCGCGGTGATCCTGTTCGGGCCTGCTCCCCTTTATATGTCACCGGTTTGAACTTTGAGCCAACTCTTTACAATATGTGGCTCTGAATACTATGTGCAATCACTTACTTACGTGACTGCTTGGCTAATCTTGGACATTTCAAATCAGGTGGAGCCATACGTGTCTTTTGTCATGTTTGGACTTGCATGTCCCAGTAGGGAGGATGAAACCTTTTTGAGCATCGATTGACCCTTTCGTCCCACCGCTCACTCCATCCTCTCCCTATCATTTGTGTGTCACCAATCCATGGGCTAATACCCCAGTGGCAGCTCTTCTTCCATTAGCGTCCTCCTCCTCTTTCCTGCTTCATGTCACCCAACACTTTGCCCCCGTCTTTTGCCGGACCGCCCGATTTACTAGCCAACAAGACTCGATGACCAGACTAACATTTCACCAATAGTTGAATCCTGTCCATTACTGTGGCATGTATTGCGGCTTGAAGTTGAGGAAAGTCTGGTGACACTATAAGCTGGCCCAAGTACTCTGAACATGTCTCCCTTTGGATGGTGAAGTGAGGCTGCACTAACACATCATCTATTTTTGCCTCTAATTGTCCATATCTCTTTCTTCTCTCTGGCTTTTTTGGGCTTTCCAGGTGCACGTATGTTTGGTGTGTGTATGTGCACGCTTCCTTAGAGAAACTGAATAATGCATTGGATCATTGAAAAGGTATTTATAGGAAAACATGATTAAAATTTAATGCTCAAGCCAGCCAACGGCCATCAGCGCTGCACATCATATCCTCGCAGTGAGATGTTCGGACGAGTGGAAACTCCCCAAAACTGTCTAAAGACCGCGGCCAGTGCACTGACACTATATTGTGATGGTGAAATACATAAGTCCCTAGACCTAGATCAGTGCTCTTAGTTCAGGTGTAAATGCTCTATATATTTGCAGCTGCAGCGGAGGTACGTAATATAAAAAAACATAACAAATTTATACAATGTTTTTAGCAGAATGATTCTTCAAATACGTACGTTTTCACTCGGCAAACCATAAACGATAGATGAGACAACATTAAAGGGTGTAATATTTGGCTGTGTGGCTGCTGACAACAGAGCTAAGCAGCTTGGCCAGTCCCGTCGGAGCGGTGTGCACCAGTGTACAGTAGTCGCAGCCCGGGTCACAATAGTTTGATCCATGTCCATTTTTAGCATCAGATGAAGCCTAGTGAAATTACATAACCGGCAGTAGCACACGGGTGGGCGCACTCATGTAGCCTTATGATTTCCTCATTGTTGTCTTTAGAGGATTAAACCGTTAATGAAGGGAACCATGAGCAGGATCCCCGACCAGTCACAGGGCCTCTGCAAAAAATGTCAACAAGAAGAACAGACTTTCAAAGAGAAACCATTTTGATTTAAATTTTACTTAAAAGAGATGAACTGTCAATCACCAAACAGATTTCATGAACATATTGCCTTGTGCATACTGTCCACTTTTATACCAGTAGTTTACATTTGTGTTTACATGACAACATGAATTTGTGTACGTGTAACCTTGGAAACAGGCCTTTACTATACAGCGCTCCTCTCTTCCAGGAATATGCCAATCAAGGATTTCATAGATTTTCAATTGCATACACATATTATACTCTTTGTAGTCCCTCTCACACACTCTGTACTTTCACTCCCCCCTCCCTCGTATCCTCCTGTGTGCGTAGGTGTTGGGTTGAAAGGCTTTTGTGCACGTCTGGGCCAAGTATTAGCTTAGGTTCTGCACTCTGGTACTGTGTCTGCCTGGGGTTAGATATTAATGGGAGTGAGTCATGTTGATGTAATAGTCTTAACTTTCATTTGTAAATTAGGGTCAACAAACGCTCGTCTGCCAGCACTTTTCTCCTGTCCAAGTTTACCATACATGTCTAGGGCTGCACAATTAATCGAAATGGCAAATGGCAATATAATATCCTCTGCACAAAACAATATAAGGTTTAACATCTACAAACTGTGTTCTGAAAGGCATGGGATTCTTAAAAGTGTTAATGCTTCCAGACAAAACAATATCTCAAATCATAAAAAAAATCACAATTAGCTCTAGTAACCTCTTCAAGACCTCCAAGAATCATTAGTGAAACTAGTTTTAAAGTTAATTTAATCTGTTTTACATCAACTAAACCAGCTGAAACCATAGCTTAAAGTGTAGAAAGAACACTATTTCATATGCTATTGAGCAGAACCCAGGGCCTGTTATTGGACTGCACCCCTCTGATTACATTATAAACACTGTCATGTCAAATGTGTCTGCTACTCCTTCAAATAAAACACTTTTATTTCATTACTGTTAACAATGTTCCTTTTCACCATTTTTGGCTCTGCGACGCCCTTCTTGATTTTCCTTTTGCTGACAGAATTAGGGAAAGCAGAAGCTCACATTACGGCTTAACTTGATTTAAACTCTAGTCTCGCTTTGCCCTATTGCCCCGGACTGTGTTAATGAAGTCGCCACTTTTTCCCTCTCTGACCTGATTACTGTAAATAAACTGCCCTTCTAATGTAAAGGATCTACAAAATTAGAGCCTGCTGCTGGTGCCCCATTTAAGAACGAGGATGTATACTTTTTAATGCACATTTCACATTGCAATATTTATCTAATACAAGCTGTTTTTAGTGAAACTCCCACTTTAACTCAATGACAAATGCTCTGATTAGACACTGTCTCTTTAAGATGGGAACAAACCATTTGGGCTGGTTTTTGGGGGTTTACGAGTCCAACCACTTTTTACTTCTATAAACAAAACCTTGACACTCTCACAAACACACATCTTCTCCAATCAGATATGTTGTTAAATGGTGGTAGCAACAATGCTTTTCTGGGTCCTAGAGAGGAGTGGTTTGTTACATCACTTACAGGTGAATCTCATGGTTAATCTGTTTTTAGCTCTTGGCGAGGACTAAAGCTCAAAACAATTGGTATGTGTTTGAGGATGACATGGTTAAAAGCTCAGAAAAGTAGATTTAACAGAAGACAGGACCTTTTAAACTCAACAACAGTGATTTTGTCATTGTCGTTCACACACCACAGTGACTGACAATTATTTAAACATGTACATAATATTGTAGCTACTCTTGTGCACTGAAGCAGGTCTCATTGTGGGAAGGTGTCCGTAGGTGTGTCATCAGCGTTGCCATTGTGGAGGTGTAACTTTAAGCCAGTGCAGCTGTCATTTAATGGGGAACCCCCGCGCTACCGGATCATCCCAGTCCCTTTGAATCAGCGCTGGGACAATAGTATCAGTGCACCGTGTCTATCCTGTTTGTATGTGCTGTCCTTTTGTGTTGGGGAGGTATGTTCGTTTTATGTACCCGCACACACCGGCGCACAAACACACGCATGTTATGAGTTCCACGAAGCGGAGGTAATTGGCGTGTGTGTTCGCTCGCCTCTTACATAATATCATCCAAGCAGCGCTCCGGCAGAGGGGAGAAGGTTTACTGCTCTCTGCCAGGCACTATTAAATGTCTCTGAACTGACTTCCTTCCCGTTCCTTCACACTTCCCCTTTTTCTTATCTGGTTTCAGCCTTTTAGTGCACCTGTTCAAGGTGTGTTTAAATTCATTTCTACTAATGAAACACATGGGTTTAGCTGATAAATGTAAAGAATCAGTACTATAGTTATATCATATTTGATGTAGTATAGGGCCGCACAATATATCGCAAAATTATCGTTATTGCAATAACTGCTGTATCACAAAAATGTGCAATATATCGCAATAATGACATGGTCTTAAATCTGACATAAAAATGTGTTGAAAGTCTACTATAATAGATTTCATTGTATTTTTTTTCCCTCATTTATTTGAGAATAGAATGCCCATCAGAGTATCACAATAATATAGATATTGCAATATTCAGCATAGTTATTGAACGTTTTCGATATCGTGCAGCCCTAGTGTAGTCTTATTCATACCAGGGTAATATAATAGAAAGCTTGCAAAAGTAAAGATGGAGTGCCCTAATCTAGACTTTGACAGCGGATATTCTAGTGCATGGGTTAATGCTCTTTTTATTGTTTTTCAATAAAACAATGTACTTAAACTAATCGTTGTGCCATTAGTTTCCTTTGTGAACTCGCCTTTGAATCACATCCACCCTTCTACCAACTGTTTTGCCACATCAACAACTCAACATTTCTTCCTCTGTCCGGTGCTTTCCTGAACCACGTCTTTAGGCACATTGTTGAGGTCAAAACACTTAACCAGCTTGTATACCAGACCTTTTTTGGCTTTATTGACAGGACCGTTGTAGTGTGAGGGAAAGAGTGGGGAGTGACATTCGGCAAACTTTCATGAGCCAGATTTGAACGACACCGGGGCGAGCATTTCAAGCTCTGAATCTGGTACCGTCCTTTAACCAGGAATTGTAACATCACTCACCAATGAAGACCAAATAGTTAAAGGTAATGGTTTATCACTGCGAGAGGCTTGAGCTTGAATCCAGTGTTGCTTTGAGTGTTACGTTGACACTGACCTAAAATTGTGGTGTGCTTTTGTATGTGTCTGGACCCGGGATGTGTTAGACTAAAAACACCCTGCCGCTCGCTGTGCGCACCAGCTGTGTCTGTGTGAAGTCCGAGCCTGCAGGGGATTGGCCCTTTGAAGATGGCAGGCTGGCACCATGTCGTACAGTAAGGTGCCCACTGTCTGAGGTTAGGTCACTGCTCCATCCATTTCTGCATTTTACTGCTTTTCTCTCAAGTTACATCATCATCAGCCCTTTTCTCTCACTCCTTTCCCTCCATCTCTCCATATCCCAGTGCTTGCATAACATCCAGCTTTATTTGCTCCAGCTGAGGATCATAATCTTTCCCACGAGGCAAAGGGTAAACCAGGAGAAAAGAGCTCTCTAACCCGTTAGAGATTGCAGCCCTCTTAATTCAATCAGTGCAATTATTGGAGCTATGGCTTTGTTTACAGTCATTGGCATGTACAGTGTGTAAGAATGCATTTGTGCTGCACATGTGTCCTGTTGGCTTGTGCTGGAGGAGTGTGGTCTCTCTTGGTAGCAGAGTGCTCTTAAAGGGATAGGCAGTCATTATCTTTATACACTGATGCTGTATAGCAACATTTATTTACATCTGTAAGATCCATGGCCTGGCCTCATTTAAACATCACTGACCATATCAAATTAGGTCTGGCAAATTTTATGTTAGGAATTTCAGAACTTGTGGAGTCTAAAGAAATCCCGTCATTGGTATTGCTTGTTCTTTGACCGTCCACCCAGAGAGCGTGTCATTGACGCACATGCTTTCTCAACCTCTTTTGTACAGTGCACAAAGCAGCCGTGCTGGGCTGGTAGCGACGTCCGTGCGAGGTGAGCATTACATAAGGACGATCAACACTGCTTAATCAGCTTTAGGAGACTTGCTTAACGAGCTGACCGAGTGGGCCGGGGTCAGCGCAGGAGAGAGAGGCAGCCAAGAGGCAGAGTGCTCAGGATAGTCAAACAATATGTACCATAAAACAGGAGCCAGAGTGTGGCAAGGGGAAAGTGGTGACAGGCGGTGACACGGCATGTGGCTGTGGACCCTGTTATACGACGAGATAAACACATAAACAAGCTGTGCTCCGACCCCCAGGACCCCTCGGTGTGTCCCTGTGTGTGTGTCCCTCTGTGTCCGTCCCTGTGTGTGTGTCCCTCTGTGTTCGTCCCTGTGTGTGTGTCCCTCTGTGTTCGTCCCTGTGTGTGTCTCTGTGTGTGTCCCTGTGTGTGTCCCTGTGTGTGTCCCTGTGTGTGTCTCTGTGTGTCTCTGTGTGTGTCCCTCTGCGTGTGTCTCTGCGTGTGTGTCTCTGCGTGTCCCTCCGCGTTTGTGTCTCTGCGTGTCCCTCTGCGTGTCCCTCTGACGGCCACACTCTGCATGTCTGTGCTTTATGAGCTGCTGCACATGTGTGTTTGGATGTGACAGTTTTTTCTTCTTCACTCCCACACAACGCGTTTAACACTTTCTGTCTGAATGTACTGTAGCTATTTAAATAACATAAACAAATGAATCATGGTTTGTGTATTTTTTATTTTTTAATGTACAGACTTACGACACAAGAACTTCAGTTGTTGTGTTATCATCACTCCCAAAGAAAACATCAACATCTGTTCTGTTACCTCCAGCCCTGCCTTTGGTCTTTACCTCTGTGCCATTGTCCAACAACACAGCCGTCATGTGCGTGTGTTATCTAGAGTCTGCTCTACCTCTCTGCTTATTCTCACTTGACCTTTTTGCAGTTTACTTTTCCCTCCATCCAAAAATACAGAATGACCAGCAGAAGTGGACAGGGCCTTTTTCCCTGTCTAAAATTAGCATCGGTAGAAGAATGGCAGGAAGGCGCACAGGGCTGGACGCTCAAGCGGGCTGCAGGGGGGACATGATGGGATCAGAGCAGTAATGGACGAGGAGTGGAGGAAGGAACCGGCTGATGGAACGCAGTGAAGTGCTGTGTATTTTTGGTGCTGTTCACACACGCGGCTGACGCACGGGCTCTCAGACTTTGATTAGAAATGTGTTTCTGCGTTGGCTTCATGGTTTTTGAGTTGTCTAAGCACTTGGAAGAAAGGAAGCGAGAGAATGTATGGTCGTTTGCAGTTGGTTACCCAAGTTGACGCTGTGTCAAACCAGTCACCGACCTCGAAACAACATGAACATATGCATGGCTGCCTTGAACATATGCATGACTGAATCCATTGGCCTGATGCAATGATCTGATAAGCTATTGGAGCTCACAAACGCCACCTGTAATATGGCACAAGGATGGCGTTTAAGTCTTAACTCTTTTAATTACTCATCTATTAGTGCCCCCTGTATACTGCTCCATGCTCTCTCCTCTCTCTAGTAGCAGAAAGGTGTTAAACACAACACGGTCCGTTGGCAGGCTATGGTACGTCCCCTGTTCACTCAGCACCCAAGGGCCCATTTGCAAATGCCAGGCCACCAACCCTCCCATTGACTTCTCTTATCTCTCCCCTGGTGATTGCAAGTGCATGTGTTTTGGATGAGAGAGTGTTGACTCAGCCAACAAATAAAATGTTGGCATCCGTGTTTGTGCCTCTAGGATTGGGTTTGTTTTTACAGAAATACTCATAACAAAGTATCAGAGCTGTTTAGTATAGTTAACATGACCAGAGCAGTGAGAAAAACACGATTCCCAAGAGCCAGTCACCTACCACACTCCCACTCTCTGAACAACAGCGTGCAACTCATAACATAACAAGGTGTTTTTCGCTGATTACAGAAAGTTAATGATGGCTTGAAGTAGAAAGTGAAATATTAGACTTTTATTTGCACCTTAATATATCTACAGAAAAACATCAAAACCATGTAGCTTGGTTCTGCTTTGTTGACCAGTAAAGATTCTTATATATATATATTATAGTCTTCAGAGGCCAGGGGAGGGACTAAAGTAAAACTCGACTACTATTGGTCAAAGTGGTAACCCACAAAGTCTGCTCTGATGTCGCTGTAGAGGCCAGGGGAGGGACTAAAGTAAAACTCGACTACTATTGGTCAAAGTGGTAACCCATAAAGTCTGATCTGTTGTCGTTGTAGGGGCTAGGGGGAGGGACTAAAGTGAAATAATAATTACTTTACATCATAGAACAGGGTCAGATAAAGCATTTATTTTCTTTTGAAACTTCCAGACTACACCTTTAACGGCCGAGATGGGGAAATACTGACCACTTGGAACCTGCTATAAATAAATGATGATCGTCCACTGTTGCTGAGCAGTTTGTCCATAGACCTGTATTAAAATGTTATCAAATGTACTTTTACATTGTGTTGAAACGGTTAACTTTCAGAAAATCACATTTGGCCAATCTACAGGAACTTGTATTCAAGAGGATAGATGCTTAAGCTGTTCCTTGATTGCAGTGGGGCTATTTCTGGGACTATGATATATATTTACCGAAATGCTCTTTACAGTTCCTACCATAAAACGAAGGTACGGAGGGTGCTTCTATGTGACTTTGACATATCACTGTTAACATGTTGACACCGTAGAGCTTTACAATATATGATATCGGGATGATATTGGGGTCATTACCGGGGCTGAAAAATCATCTCTAATTATTCCAATAACAGCATCATAAACAATCTACTTGCACAAACTACACCTGGTATATATTTTGGCCTGCTGAGTTGTTTACCATCAAAAAGACCCCTGAATTCCATGTAAAAACGATGAGCCCTGATTTTTCCCCTTCACTTAATGCCATCTTTTCCCGTCTGCAGCAGCGATCAGGTGTCTGTCTGCTTTGTGCCCATCACACGGTGAGAATGTTAATCCAGTTTGGAATGTGCCTCAGACGCTCCTCGGCAGCAGCCCTCACCCATACGGGGCCCGTGACTCACGTTTGTCTTATTACTTCGTTTCATAACATTGTTTATTTCATAACACGGTAAGGACGGCGGTGCAGTCACGATCGCGGCGCACCGAGCCAGTCTATTCTCCTCCGAGGCCACTTCGATGCCAGCTTGTTG
Organism: Philypnodon macrostomus; assembly: GCA_036025475.1. Classification (NCBI taxonomy): domain Eukaryota; kingdom Metazoa; phylum Chordata; class Actinopteri; order Gobiiformes; family Eleotridae; genus Philypnodon; species Philypnodon macrostomus. The sequence continues at coordinate 6,731 of JAVQKC010196627.1, read as the reverse complement.
CTTGGTTTTGAAACTGTTTGCTTTTTGCTCAGGGTGGAAAAGTTCGCTCTTGTTCCCAGCCAAGGTTATTGGGCACACACTCACTTGATGCAGTCGGTAGGCGCAGAACTGTGTCTCCTCACGACTACCTGTTGCTGGCAGATTCTCTCCATGCTGCGGCCCACTGCCTCTTCTCTCCTTTTCTAATGTGTTTTTTCTCCCGTGACCCAGCCTTGATAAGGATTAATTGACGTTTCATGCTTTATATATATTTTTTTGGTTCTGTTCGTTGTTCTGTGGGGGGGGGGGGGGGGTATTTTTAGGCCTTAAGTGTCTGGTTGCTAGGAGAAAATGCGAGCAAAGGAGAAAGGCAGGAGTTTGCGTTGCGAAGGCTGAATTACAAACACGTTGGCGCTCTGAGTCAGCGCTGACGCACACTACACACATAAATAAAGACGTACACAGGCTGTTTTAGTCTGGAGCGCTCATTGTCCACTTGTTTTTCTGTTTTCTCCGTATATTTTCAGTCAGCAGCTCTCAGCTCAAACATGTGTCAAAGCCATTTAGATCTTTTTTTCTTTCAGATTCAACGTGCCACATGACTGTCACATGCACCCACTGCACTCATGTCTGTCTTTGGTATATAACCACAGACGGTACAGAAGCCAGCATGGAATGAGAGACCTGTTGCTGGCAAGGAATGAAAAGTGAAAATAAGGGCTTGGCTCCACAAACCAGTTTCCTTCTGTCATTCATGAAGATATGAAATGACTTGTCATGTTTTGCACTTCCTAAATGTTGCTAATATGAAGTTTCTCCATTGTCAGTCTACATATTGGCGTGACCTCACAGTTCCTCACACCACATGCAAGGTCTGCGCTGAGTAGATTACGTTGAGCATTTTATCTCACGTTCTGTCTGGTGTTTCCTGTTCGCGTACGTTCCTTTTGATTTCATCCAGATTTGTGTGCGTTTGTAGAGATTATAAGTGTCTATCAGTGAGAGGACATGCACGGACGCGCACACAGGAAACAGATCTGTTGTTGTGGTGCATAACAGTCGCTCACTTCCTGTCCCGTTTTAGTGGCACATTCCAGGAAACCACCTCCCAAAGGTGCCACCTCTCACTTTGACAAACGCACACCCGTATTTACACATTTAAACAACCTCATTTACTCTAGCGTGGCAAAATCACCCCATGACCTCTTGACCTCATAAACACCTTTTTGGACTCTAGTCTTTGACCCTGAGATCACTACACTGTAGAATTTGACTAGCAAACCTTACTTAAAGCTGCAGTACCTGATATTTCTACTTTGTATTTCAACAAGAATAATTACTCGGTTAATAGTTCAGCATACCAGAAGTCATCTGAGCAAAAATGGGACTGTCGGCTGTATTATAAGAGTTTAAATTAGACTCTGAGACCCTCTGTGGGCTGTATTATAAGAGTTTAAATGAGACTCTGAGACCCTCTGTGGGCTGTATTATAAATGTTTAAAATGAGACTCTGAGACCCTCTGTGGGCTGTATTATAAATGTTTAAAATGAGACTCTGAGACCCTCTGTGGGCTGTATTATGAGGGTTTAAAATGAGACTCTGAGACCCTCTGTGGGCTGTATTATAAGGGTTTAAATGAGACTCTGAGACCCTCTGTGGGCTGTATTATGAGGGTTTTTGTTTTAGAACCAGGGTCACTTTTTTACCCAATTATCAAGAACTAGAATCAGAAATCGTGTGATGGAGCTGACAACAGAGGATTGAGAAGGAGAGGACGTGGAAAGGGGAGCCCATGATTGAAACTTTAAACATTAACATGGTGAACATACACAAACCTCTTGGAAGGTTTAATAAATGCATTTAGAGAGAATGATCCTTAGTGGAAAGCGTCCTGGAGAGTTAACTGGTAAAGTGTTTCCTCGATGTTTATGTACAGTTACCTTGTCAAATGTCAGTGTGCTGGACTAGTCTAACATCGTCTCCACAAACACTTTCAGTCCTGGATACAGTGGATGGTCCTCTAAACCTCATTGTAAAAATAAACTCTTTGCTCTTTTTATTATTAGTTTTCCATAAATGTGGGCACCACACTCTCACCACTGCGGTGGGCTGTAGTGAGTGTAGGCACCGTGCTGTTGAACCACAAGTCAAAGGTCAACTGGCAGCTCTTTGCAAGCGTTTTGGCTGCTGGAGTACATTAACAGGAGGCTGTGAGCTGCAGAGACAGAGTGCAGAAGAAGAAGAGAGGCGCCTGTGGCCTGTAGCACACTCATGCTAGCTCTTAACAGGTTAGCGCAGGTATTGGAAGGAAATCATTAGCTTATAGTGCTATACATTTGAATGCCAAGTACAGGGCTCAGATTCACCTCACAAATACATTATAGTTTTTCAGTGTTTGTACCCACTAAAGCATTGATCATCGGGGTCCAACTTCATGACTGGCCATTCTATTGTGACCCACCTTTTTACCAAAGTTATTGTTATTTTCCAACAATCAAATCGGGGATGCTTGTGTATGCACTCAATTACAATCTTTATGACAAACCATGTACATGTATTGGAAGCTATTTTTAGTTTTGCGTGACTGCATGCACTGGCCCTTACAGTTCCCCTTATGTTTTACCACCCTACACTGCTGCTATGTATTGCACTTAGACAGGCAGTCAAACGCCTTTGTCTCGTTGGAGCGACACTGTTATATTTACGGCGTGAAACGGGATTCATGATGAAAGAGGATCGTAAGAATTTCCCTCGGTGGAAAGGCGTGATTATTTTTTTAAAGCCGTGTGTAAATCATGCTGTTACTTTGTGCCCGACTGTAGCTGATAGTGGAGTCCGATGAGGATGGAGGCACCCCGGGACCGGTGTGTAACTTTGGTGAGAGTAAATATACCTACATCGCCGCGAGAGCTATGCTGACATAATATTATTCTGCTCTTCTTAACGCTCTCGTGGGAAATACACAGTCACTACACAACCAGACTGCTTGTTTACGAGTGTGATAAAGTCCGGCGTTCCGGCCAACTTGAAGGACATCAGGTGCAACGCCTCAAGGTGCTAATGCGGACAATGTGGTGACCTTTGAACCTTTAGTCTTCCCGTGTGAAAAACTTGAAGCTAGTGTGTGAGTGTGTTTGTCTTTTCTTAGCGCTCCCATGTGAAGAGACCAGTGTTGGTAGTTACAGCTTGGTGGAGTCTTCAGTCGTCCCGAGTGGTTAAGAGCTGGACCGCTGGGTGTTAGGAGCCAAAAATCAACTCTTTGGAAACAGGGGGGTCTCTAAAGTAATACATAATTCATATATTCAGTGATGTTTACTTGCTGTTTATGGGAGTTTTACATACTAAATCCAAATCGTGCAAACAAGCTGTGACGTTATATGTTTCTGCCTGGGAGGAGAACATTAGCAAGAACACTCAAGTGGTACCAATCTGGACCGGTTAAAAGTGAGTTAATTATGTTCAGGGCTTGACATTGCCATTAGTCAACTAGCTAAATGCAGATAGATTTTACGTATGGCTATTAACAGGTGATAGCCAATTAGTCCTATTGGATTACATGCTGTATATTTAACTAGTTTAAATATATATATATAGTCTTTGTCCAGCTATGCCTAAAAATAACCGGCTAATTTAGACTACATTACCTCATAGTGACCTCATGAGCCATGAACAGTCTTCTAGAAGAACACTGTCGAACTATTGTGGTGGTCAACACAAGTCCTTGTCCAGTAAAACCTAAAAATGAAGAAACCAGTTTTATTTAGCTTTTAGCTCAATGCTAATATTTTTTGTTAAATGCTACATCAAATAAAATGGCTGGTTAGGCCCTGGTTATGTTATGCTGGAGTTGCAAACACAAAACACAATGCTAGAAATGACCACAATAACAGTTTGCATTTAAAAATCAATCATTTGCGATAATTAATCTTTTTTATGGTTGTCAAAATGAATGAGACCACTACTTTTGCCATCATCATTTGCAGATTACATCACTCCTATCTGCTGTCCAGTGTCTACCCAGATGACACACGTCTTAATAGATAGAGCATGTTGTGTGTTAACAGGCTGACTCTATCCTCCAGCGGACTAGTACATGAGCTGATCTTGTTCAGGAGAAGATCCCAGGGGACTAGTGCGTCTTCATTCCCGTTTATTGCTCCTCCCGCTCCTCCGCTTCCAGGAAAGGACGCGTGTGTTGCTGGAAGAGAAAGTGTACAATACAGAACAGGGACAGAGTTTGTTCCCCTTACAGCAGGTCCATCTCGGCCCCTTCTCACCATCTCCTTCAACTCCCACACACCCCGTGTATGAACAATAACCTGTGTGTGTGTGTGTGTGTGTGTGTGTGTGTGCTATTTTTGGCCCCATAAAGGCCATAGAGCACTCTCCTCCTTCTATGTGCCGGCTATATGGCAGTTGGTAAAAACCTATAGAATGCATAGACCCCAACCACCAAGAATAGTTGCACAGCCTTCAAGGCATACATGTTTTTGTGTTTTTGTCTTATATGTGTTTAACCCCTCGCAACCAGGTGCACCGGGACACATAAATATCCCCGACACCTTCAGCGACTTTGAAGAAAAGTTTAGCGCCATCTGGATTATTCAGCAACACGTTTCTGCTTCTCCTTTCAAGTGTTTTATTTCTTCCGTTTATCCCTAGCGATGGCTTGTTAGAGGAATGCTCGTGGTTTGGTGAAATGTACAATTTTTAAATGTTTTCAATCACACATGGCACATTATACTTTTGCTTCTAGATATATCCAAAAGTCAGGTTTGGATTTTCAGTAAAGGTCAGTAATGGAATTGAAAAGTCTGGATTGCAAGATATGCTTAATTTTCTCAGTTGATAACATTAACTTTACCAAAGAAAGGGTTTTTGGTGTGGAGCTTGATCTTTGTCTGGATCCACTGGTTTCTAAATGGAACCCTTAACATTGTGGCTCTGAAATAGGGCTGCACGATTATGAAGAAATATGTAATTGCGAGTTCTATAACAAATGGAGAAGACAAAAATACGACATTTCAAACTTCCACAAGAAGTGTCTCACAGAACGTGTTTATAGAGCTTCAACCTACATATATTTAGTTTTGTGCAGGGGATATCATACAGCATTTGTAATTGCGACCATTACAATTGCAATTTCAATTAGATTGTGATTAATTGTGTAATAATCGTTGACTCTATTAAAAACGAATCTGCATATTTTCCCAATTTGATTTCCATCCAGCAAACTTCTCCCCCTTATATTTGTATGTCCTTCAAACCTTCATCCATTTTCATTAACCCAGAACTTTACTCTCTGCTTTGTCCCAGTGTCTCTCCCCAGCCTTCCTCGTATTGGCCTAATGAATTTTTAATGGACTTTGTGGGAAGAGTCCAGACACTTTGGGACTTTATAAGGGCTCTGGTTACCCCCCCCCCCTCCTTCTGTTGCCAGCCCACCCCACTCCGTCTCCCGCTCCTTTCACTCTCACACTCTCCTCGTCTCACCCCGGGCGTCTCTCATTGTCCGTCCTCTCGAGTCTTGTGTTTCTGCTATGTTCCTCTTGCCGGCGCTCGGGGCAGTTTCACTTAGCCGTGACAAAAGTTGGGAGCTGTGTATACCTGTGTACAAATGCGCTATAGGCAAATACTGCATGTATCTTTTACAGGCAGTGACCTCACCACACGCCTACTTGAGATGCTTGTTTTCCGCGTTGAGAACTGGCCCGGGTTCGGTGAAAGTAGCCGGCCGGCGGCCAAGTGCTGCTAATGGTCGCTCGGAGGCCTTGGTCTTGTTGATTCGCTGATGTTGAGGCCGGCTGCTGTGGGGACGGCTTCGTCTCTTTTTTACTCATCTGCTTAATCACACTGACCGTCTGTTCAGGCTTGTGATTGTCAAATTGCTGAAGTTGCCTTAGTAACCCATATATAACATAGAAAGTGTCAAATTGTGCTCCGGGAAAAAGGTTTAATATAGCCTTTACTTCTAGTTTTTACTCTATGGGGTGCTTTTGTTCAAAAACTACCAGGCCACTAGCAATGACTGAAAAATGTGATGTCTTATTACCAGGATGTAGATGACCGAAGACGTTCGTTTGGTCAGTTTTATTCAGTATCCTGTCATTTTTTTGACTAGGTCTCAAACATGTCCGCCCACATAATTATTTCACTACAAAACTAGAAGAACTCTGTACAATCTGATATTATTTGATTAAAAACGGCAGCAATTTGTTTTCAGTTTTTGGTCAAAAGTTATTGGAGTTTTTCTGTTTCATAGTTTTCTTCTCAGCAAGTCACCAAACAAACGGGCAGTTCGAGATTGGCATTCATGTAACTCCCCAACTATTTATCCCGAACACGTATCCAACCCTGTAATGTGTGACTCTATCGTGGTCTCCCCGTAGGCCGCCTTTCCCTTTTTCTTGGTCATTGTTGGACGGGGCACATTGCTGGAATAGCAGCGGTGTTAGAAGTCTGTTAGGGGCCTGCCACTAAGATCACACAGAGGAAAAGAGGCATCCGCACTCTGAGAGGGGGGCTTCGGGGGTGGGGGGGGCATATAGGCAATCTGAGCAGGATGACAACAGACTACCAGACGAGCTATGATCTCATCGCCCCCTTAATCCCTCCTCCACCCACCACCACTACCCGCTCCCACTTCTCCCATCTCCAGCCATTGTCTCGTCCCACTCTCCTCCCCCCCGGGTCTTTTTCGCTCGCTCGCACTTTCTTCTCTCTGTTCTCATCTTGCCGTCTTCTCTTTCAC
>JAVQKC010196610.1:0-24291 GCA_036025475.1 Philypnodon macrostomus | reverse complement strand
ATGTATGTAGAAAGGTTTTTACTAGAAATATATCATGGGCTCACAATAAAACACAATGAAATTACACTTCAACAGGTCAAAAGAAGCCTCTTTAAAACATCTCTCTTTTTGTGTTGTATCAGTAGCTTTAGAGCTTTAAACGTGTTTGTCAGAGCCAACATTCACTCATCAGTTCAAGTGCACTCACTCGTGCATTGTGAGAGACTGTCCACATTTTAAACTAGAAAGCACTTGAAGAGCGCAGACCTCCACCAAGGTAGAGGTAATAATTTGAACAATTAATGTCAGATAGTCCAACGATAATTTTGTAATATACAGTGCAGCCCTAATTTCCAAGTAATTGTTTTCATATAGATTTTCAATTTTTCTAATGTGATGCCATGTTATAGTGTATTTTTTTTATCATGAACCCCATAATGATGACAGAAAGGGCTTTGAATCAAATATTAATCAATTACATATAATGAACCTTCTGAGCATGTATGAATCAAACAGAACCAGTGCTACCACACAAATGAAAGAATATAAAGACAAAGACATAAGAGGCAAAATATTTATTGACACTGAAATGAAATGTTTAGTCCTCCCAAAGCAGAGAGCCAGTCCAGTCTACTCTGAAAGAACTGTTGGTTGAGTCCTCTGAGTCTAGAAAGCCAAAGCAGTCCTGTTTGAAAGAATTATAGTCGCAACCATTAACGTTTGATGGTGGCATCTATGGTGTTCTTAGCCCCCATCTTGGTTTTACTTTCTGTTGCACAAATTTTGAGGTTGTGGGGGCTTTTGTAGGGTTTGGTTCACAGTATTTTTAGGGACCTCCTGGATCTTATTGCCTCTCTTCTTTTTCTTGTTCTTGTAGTAAGCCTAAATGTCTTGCTCAGTCTGTACCACTAGAGTTTTAGACTCCTTGTTGTCAATTGTGAAGATCCGGAAGTCAACATGGACATAAACTGGTTTGGTGCTGGTCACAAAGGCTTCATTTTCAGGACTGGTAAATTCGTCCACAGTACTTGTTGGTACAGATGATGTCTCCTCCATTTCTTCCGGGGTTTTCTTGGAAAGCTGACTGATTCTGTCTCATCCAATGTGTTCTCAGGTGTATTTCGGGTTCACTTTGGCACTGTGTCCTCCAGGAAGTCAAAACTTTCCCTTTTTCTTCTTGTTCAAATCAAAATTTACTGGCTCCTCTATGTCTGTTGTAGTTTGACCCATCCAGTCTGTGGCTCCAGAGCTTCGCCATTAATAGGAGTGAAGATCTTAGATGGTGTTTCCTCAACCATTTCCTGGATCATCCTGGATCAATTAATTTGTGGAGAGATCTTGTGTTTGTTGGACCTGACTGAACAACATCAGTCTCATCCATTCTGGTCTCAGGTTGATCCCAGGTTCAATTTGAAATCTTACAATGTTCAGACTGTTCTACTCAAGTACAACAGTACAACAGACAGTGACCTCAGATGATTTCTCCACCTCCACTGCTTCCTGGATGTTCTCGTTGGATCCATCACTGTGCTGTGCACACTCCACTTCTCCCACAAACAGTATATTGCAGACCTCCACAAGCTCATCTTCAGAAGGTTTCTCAATCTCCTCATCCTCTTGAATCACCGCCATTTGTTGAATCTGGGGTAATAATGTCTGCGTCAACCATTGTGGTCTCAGATCCATCTCAATGACCTTCTAGTCTCATCCTGGTTGGTGGATTCCCGTACTGGGGGCTCAGATGTCTCCTCTGTAACTTCCACAACCATTTTCTTCTTGCCCTGGGTGGTCATCATCGCATACTTCCTAGAACAGCCGAGGGGTCATTTTGACCTCACCCTACTACAGGCATTTATAATCGCCACTTATGTAATACCTGCAAATGTATACAATTGTTTGTTAGCTCATTTTGTATCTTGGTTGCCTAGCAACACCAATTATTATTTATTTAAAAGTGTGTATGTGAATGTGGGAATGCTATCAAATGTTTTGAGCTGTGTGTCTGATTGGCTATATAAATTATAAGCCTATAATAAATGCTATACTTTCACCATTTTGCATCATAACTAACAGGGGCCAAAATGACCCCTCAGCTGTTCTCTCATCATTTCTATGTCTTTTATTCCATAATCTCCAAAATACAGAAGATGATGTAGAACACACTTTTAGGTAAAGTCACAGGCTGGGAGAACAAAGGTACATTTAAAAGTGAAAAGGGGTCAAATGACCCCAACACTGATGTTAGACGGATGTTAAACTAGAACCTTCTGTGGGACTGGACCCCTCCAGAAAAAATACAAAACAATCAATCCTCTTTCTATTAATGACCTCAATTTAAAACCATTTAAATAATTATAATACAATGAGAGGTTACTAATAAAACATGTAGCACTAGCACTAGCACTGTTTTACAAATGACTGGTGCTCATTGCTCTGTTTACTTAACCGTTTATGTGAGAATAACTGTAAAGTAAACAGAGGGACTATGTAGTGACACTGTATTGAGTCAAAGTCTTTTGACTCTATGGGGACCCTGTTGGCTGTGTGCTGTATTGGCATGCAAATGCCATTTTTGAAATAAATCCTGAATCCAGACGATGATTCTGATCACTCCCAAAATGTAATCAATTGTTCCTTGTGTCATTTCTGACCGTCACTGAAAATTTCCTCCAAATCCTTTGCTAACAGACAGACAGATGGACAGACGCTACAGAAAACATGACCTCCTTGGTGGAGGTAACAATGATAGTGTCACTGTAAGATCCAAACAATAAATTGTTAACCATACAAATTCTCAAGTGAAATCCACCCCGTGTAATTGCTATGCATAGCAGGAAGAAACAAAAATGAAGACTTTCCTGTTAGATCACTTAGTGCCGGTTAGGCAATTGAATTGATTATACAAATTCAACTTTAATTAATGTGTGCTTGAATATATTAGGAAAATATTAAACTCTTTTCTATACCATCAGGGGAGATTTTTTCAATATACTGCATACAGTGCAACTACAGCTGTCAGTTGTTTTTCCTTAATCATTATACTTCAGCTCTCCTGACATTTGGAATAAAAATAAACACATTCATGGAAGCTGTGCGGCAAACCCAGCTGTTTTGGCAGGATATCTCCAAGATATAACAGAAAAAATGCACAATGTATTTGGATGCACAAATCTTGGTATTTCAATGATGCACTGATGGATTGAGTAGGTGGTTTTTGGAAGAATGTACTCCTACTTGGCATCATACTATTGTTGCCAATTGGTAAATAAAAATCATTTCATGAGGCAAATGAAATGGGTAAATCAAGGTCAAGAGCAGTACTCCAATCGACAGAGACCGTTTTTTTCATCTGACTTTGAGAGTGTGTATTTGTTCACTGTTTAGTTGTTTTGTTTGAGGGCATCATGCTCTGACTGTTAAGTCCGTCAGGCAAACAAAGCAGATGCAGGACAATGTGATCAATGATCTCCCAGAGTTCATGGAGAGGGCACACAGGGGTTTACCCAGGCTGGCTTAACCACCAAAGGAACAAAAACCTCTGGTACCTACTCCTGCCTGGCCCACGGATGAGACACCAAATTAGGGTCAATGCAACCACCAACAAAAGATTGATCATCCCTACATCAAAGTCCCTCACTGAAATCCAGCCTTTTTCCAGACATCTGGGGTATTGATATGAGGCCATCCCTGAGGAGGACTGCTGGACAGAAACCAATATTCCTCCTGGGGGGTACTCTGACCCACCCTTAGAAAGACCCATAAAGTCTGAAAAGTATCTATTCGCGAAGGGGTTGAAAGTTTATTCGGACCATCCTCTGCAGACCTGACAGGTAGGTCTCTTACGCAGCAGTCCAAAGTTCAAAAAGGGGTTCAACACAAAGTTAGACCAAGGACAAATGAGAAACATTCGGTTTTAAAGGGACCACATTGTGCTTACTTGACTTTTCTGAGTTTTACACAATTGAGCAAATCCTGTATGCTGAGGCACCAATCTTCTCATGAGGTGAAATTACTTTCTCTCCAAAAATGTCCTTGCTACCACTTGTTGTTGATTACACTGGCTGTAGTATTAGTTGAGTGGAGAGCCAAGAGAAAGAGGGCCTTTTGCAGCAGAAAGCAACAGCTTGGTTATTATTGCATTTTGTAGATTATTAAAGGCGGTATTAACAGTTTCAACAATTCAGAAAGCTTGAAAATAATATGCTTTATTTCACACCATCTAGAAACCGAAAGGAACTGGCACTGACAATTCAACAGTTGTGTCAATGGAAATATCATAAACAATTACACAAACAGTAAGTTCCCTTCACCCGTCAGACCGCAGGCCGGGCAGTCCCTCCCCCTGCGCTGTCACTCTGTTGAGTATTTTAGTACAAGTTCCACTGTGGCATCCGGCAGCTCTGCGGTCTCGGTTTCACCTCCCACTTCCTTTTTTAGGCCCTGACGTGTTTCCGCCCCTGAATTAGAATAAACTCTTTCCACACTAAGTTGTGATAGTAGGGGGCCATCTTCCTTTTCTGGTTTGGAAACTAATAAGATATCCACAGTGAGGTCAGAAAGTCCCAAATTTGTAGAACCAAATCACATGACACAGCAAAAAAGGTGAGTAACACAAAGAGGATGTTGGCATTTAGCAGAATCATAAGGCCAAAAAGCATGATTGATTTCACACAAATCTGCACCAGTGGTTTTCACACTGTGGGTTGGTGCTCAAAAGTGGGCGAACGAAAATTTAAATCGGGTTGCTAAAATAAATCCAATATGGCACACTTTCTAGGTCACTCTTTCTAGTGCATGCAGCATCAACTCTCAGTCCTTGTAGTTTTGAGTGAGATACTGCATTGTGGCCACAGGTGCTCCAAGTCCAGTCCTCTCGATGAAGGCTTGTAGATCCCAATTACCTGGAATAGACAGAAGACCGGACATTATTTTAGGATAAGACTTTGAAGAGAACTGACTGTAAGATTTCTATAACAGTGACATGGTGTATAGATGTAGTTTAGTCAGAGTGCAAGCTCCAGCGTATTCCCACAACAGAGGTCTGTGCATGTTTAAGAGATATGCGGCCTAACTGAGCAGCACATGGCTCAGAGATGTGAGTCACTGAGAACAGCACTGCTGAAAATAAAACATGTTGCTGTAATGATGGAGGTGGGAAAGCAAGGACGTATTGGCAAGAAGATATGATTCAATCGCCTGGACTGTTTTTTCTCCTCCCTCCTCCTTTAAACAAACACCAGACGGCCATCCGGCTGGTATGACAATATCACTTTTCGAATTTTTGACAAACGCTGATTCCCTGCAGCTTTCCCTCCCGTCGCAAAAAAATACAAATTCACAATTATCAGTCCAAGATAACAAAAGATCAGTATTTGAATATCAAGAATTTGTAAAGACAAAATTGTGGCTTCTCTTATATCCTTACTTTCGAGTGCTTATTAAGAGCTTAAGAATTGTCAAAAATATTAATCTACAATTCAAACTAAAAATATTTTACATTAATCGTGCAGTTTTATGTTCCCCCAGTTTATACATAAGCCCTGTTATATTTTTCAAAATAATTGTACATTACGGAGAGTTATTTCAGATATCGTCAATTATGATTCATTAATATATATATATAGTAATAGTAATTCATGTTTAAAGTGTTATATTTCATTGATTTGAATAGTGCTGTCATTATAGTATACTGTCCTGTTTGTGTCTGAAAAAGTATTTTGTGACAATAATAGATATGTGCGTTTTAATCAAGAAAATACTATTGCTATTTCCTTATGTGAATCAATTGTACGAACAGCAGAAAAAGACAATAACTGAGACACTCCAAATCTGTGGTGAGCCTAGTCCTGCAGTGAACAGTGGATGGAAACATGACTGCTTTTGACCTCTCGCAGCAGCAGCTTCACAGGTCTGCGCTGAGGAGGTTTTTACCATCAGGGAGCCACTCTGTGTCCTCCGGCTCGATCTGGGAGAGGGAATACACTTTGACTCTAACCTTTCGTCAGTGCAACTCTTAAGCATTCATTTGCATTTGAGTAAAACAAGGTCTATGCTTCTGTTTCTGTGCATAATGAATGAGGAATAAGAGGAAAAAAACCTTCATATGCATATGCAATAACTATGGTGAATAGTGAAATAGTATAATTGTCAATATTCAGATATGTTTATGTGGAAGGTCTAAACAAAGACAGCATTATAATGATTTTTTTTTGGTTGTGTGCGACTTATGATTTTTTTTCACATTTACATTAGCCCTGTATATGAACATTTATCAGTCAAAGAGGTGAATATTGTAGCTATATAGAGGATCTTTACCTATTCAACTGTGGAGGCTTACAGATTAAATGCATGTAGCTTAGCCTGACAGTGTGCCAGTTGACATGGGGTCAGGTCCTGTCTCAGGTGGACTATTGGGTGAATAATATCCCAGAGATGAGCCGATAAATGCCTGACTCTCCAGGACAACCTGCAGGGTGCCCTAATAATCAAGTAGGGGCAATAGAGTAAAGTGACCATCTATAAGACAGGACATGACCCCACTGACCCTTTTCACCAAGGCTGCTGTGGAAAGTATTGCACCGCCTCTGCCCAACTCCACCAGGAAGAGTTGAACTAGAACTTTTAAGACTTTGAAGAACTGAGACAAATTCTTTGTGCTATTACTAATTCTTCTTTTACAGGAATTACATACTTTAGGAAGACCTAATAAAGTGGCTCTGGGCTGGTCTTCTGATGCTATTGACCATTAGCTTCATGTTTTGACATTTGACTCAGCCGTGTGGTCATTCTTCTCTAACTCAAGGCATCAGACGTTTTCACCCCCCTGACTGCTGTTCAATGGATATTTGCCTTTTATGGAACCATTCTCCTTGAACTCTTCACATCACAATGGATCAGCAGATTCTGAAATACTAGTCCATGCAATGCCCTTCATTCTGATTCTTGTTTTGAACTTCAGTAAGTTTGTGTTGATAAGTTAAATAGATGTAGCCAATAAAGGGGTCAGTGGATTTATTCACATGATTTTTATCAATGGCAACAATTAACTGGATGTTTTTTCTAATGTATTGAACCTGTCCCATTGAGGTTCATATTGAGACACAAATGCATAATAAGTATGATACACTGCTTGTGAATCTATACTCTAATAATGCTGTCTAAAGCTGTAATCTATGGCCACTACCCAAAGTAAGCCAAATTTAGGCTATCTAGTGGCTTTTACTGATACCCTCCAAAGCCTTACAAGTGACCTTAAAATAGTCTAGTTTCTGTTTGTAGTAAGACACACCTCCGCCTCTCCCATCTGCCGGCTCATGGAAAGGACAGATAGTGGTGTTCAATTCTTCCTGCCTGGCCTTAACTTTCCACTGTACCTCTGTGTCTGGCTCTAGTACGGTGGTGGTGATGTTGAACCGCTGCATTGATGGTGTGGGTGGTGCCCCTGTTAAACTGAGTAGTGTCTTAACAAAGATGAAAATCATGTGAGCATGTCTGCTGTTATATCACAGTAGGAGAGTGCCTCTACCGCCCAGCAAGGAGGTTGTGGGTTCATTCCGACTACAATATTTCTGAGCGGAGTCTGCGTGTCCTCTCCTTTGTACTGCAATTTCTCTCCAGATACTCTGGCTCGCCCAAAGACAAGCATGTGATACATAGCCCTATGGAATGAATGTGAGGAGTGAATGATTGTCTCTGTGTGAGCCCTGTGACTAACTTGCCACTGTTAAAGAAGTATATTGCTGGGTCACAGGTGACATCACAACATTCTATAGCCCTATACATTTTTAATGGGAGATGGGGGGCAGGAAAATGACCGTTGTTAATTTGTAGATTTTGTGTGTGGTTGGACAGATACAGGGGATTAATGGTAAAAATGATCAATTTCAACATTTGTGGATTTTGTTGTTTTATTTATTTATTTATTTTTTATAAAAATCCAATAGAGTAATACAGAATTCTGGCCCCTGCCCCCCCCCCATCTGAGACGTTCACATTTTTAGAACCTGAAACCCAGCAATACTGCCTAAAGCCTAGTTGCTGGAATTGGCCAGTTACCCTCCAACCCTAATAACAGAATAACAGACGAACATGAATGACTAAATTATAATGTACATTTTATCATAAGGTTTTACAGGGCAGATGCTTGTTGGGATAGGACCTGGGTTGGCTGTTTTTTGCTCCCAATGGGCGCTCACAGCCTGCTGTCATTTTAGCAGCTCACATTGTCATAATTGTTGTCTTTTCAGGAGATGCAGTCCTTAAGAAATATGGCACACATTGAGGGCTATATTTATAGAGTATTCTTAGAGGCTGCCACACTGCATATATACTTTACTTAAGTAGGATTATTGGCATTGCTTGTCCTGGAGGAAATATATGCAGCATGAAAAATATAGCATAAATAGATGCAATAGCAAAATGTGTTTTTCATGTCGTTTATAATGCAAATTCCAGCGGCTAACTGGCCTTTTTCCAAGGTATACCCCATCTAAAGCCCATAGTTGGTGGGACGGGCTCCACTTACCACCTAACAGGAATACATGGAAGAAGATGAAAGAATAATGCAGGAAATAAATAACTCACAGCTAATTTGATGACCTTGGATGCTTCTGTATGTTATGTAAATGTCTGTGGCTAAAAACATGTAATTGGGTCCACTTGTATGTATTTCTGGCTCAAATCTTTAATAACGTTAGACCTACATTTAGCGGGGCATTTAGCAGACTGAAAAATATAACTGAACTAAAACTTTTACCTGACAAGAAACTACACAAAAAAGAGCAGCCAAAATTTGAAAATGTCAAAGTGCTCCTCCGAGGCATCGACTTCTGGCTGAAACATCAGGCCTGCTTTCTAGCAACCCAAATCCTTGCTGTGTTGACTCCACGCAGCTCTGATTAATGGTAGAGGCTGTGGGTGGGTGGTAGACATGGATCTGCCCATTACCACACTGCAACATTGCAAATGGCTTCAATTACTGTGGAGTGTGCTGAGCTGGCAGTAGAGGCTCTAGGAGGCAAGAGATGAGCAACGAGCAGCAGCAGCTAACTTCACCGCGATCCATTCATTCACACAATATGTGATCATTGCTGAGTGTACTTCGACTATTGTGGAATTTACTAGCAAAAACAGCTAGACAGATTTCCCATTTTTTAAAAGACTACCAACTGGTGTTTATTTGGTGTGTTTTGATCAGTGGGGTCAGATGCAGGAGACAGAGGGTTGTGTGTGCATATGTATGTGTGTAGGCTGCTGAACTAACACTAACATGGCCCCAATTGTAACACTGTTTCCCTCGACAAACTGACTCGGCGGGACTAAACAGTAGTGGCACATATTGTGGGCTTGCCAAGTGGCTGACAAGTATCATGAGGGTCTGTATGCCCACGCCTGCCCCCGCCCTGGCACCGGGGCAGGCTCAATCAGGGACAGCCTTTCCTGAGCCAGAGCGACGGGGATTCCCTCTGATCACGCCCCTGTGGCCCTTGCCAAGAGCGCAACCCCCTGTTGTTACAGTCTATCCAACCGCATGTCGCACCAGCTCACTGACCCCCGGACAAAACCTAAATATATGGTACTCTGCACAACAGCCCTTCTTCTGCTCATTTGCGGCCTGCAACTGTGTGCACCCTGGACAATGGCCAGTGAGTTACAGGGCTGACACAGAGACATCCAGAGAAAAACATACAGTCACTGATTGAATTTAGAGTCATCAATTCGTCCATGCATGTTTTTGAACAGTGGATGAACATCAGAGTAGTTGGAGATACCCCACATTAACACAGGGGGACAGGCCGACTCAGAAAATCTGTATGTCTGCTCAAGAACTGAATTCAAGCTGAGTCAGAAGTGCTAACCACTCTACCACTGTGCACCCCTCCACATGTCCTTGTCCCTCATTAGTACGTAAGTCATGGCCAAAAGATGAAAAGAAAAAAGACTCAAAATTTGGAATAAAATTGAGTCAATGACTGCGCTACTGGAAGTGGAAAAGGATCATTAGGAGTCTCCCACCCACGAGTTAATGCTTCTCCTTCACAAATCACATCAATTAATGTCATGGGCCTATGAGAAATGCTCTGTGTGTCACACCACATGGAGGGAGGACACACGCTAATAAGTGAACATACTTGACGGAGGAGGTGGGGAGACAGGGATTCCCTTCGATCCTCGTTTGTTTGCATGTGTGTGTGGGGAAACCGCGTTGTCGGCCAAGTGGAGGCCAAAAATAATGTAACAGGTACAGCTCGAAAAAATAATGAGTGTAAAATCTCCCATTGGTCTGTTTATAAACCATGAGCAGGCTTTTCTTCTTCATTTGTTGTGTCTATTAAAGCCAGTCTACAGCAGGGCAGTTATTCACATCAAATGGAGCACTTCATTATCTGAGAATAGATTTGATCATTTCAGAAGAAAGGAAGTGCTACATCTGGAGGTGAACTCATCCAGTTGATTGAGGATGGGTGGACCCACTCATATCAGTGGCTTGAAGAAAATACGCATCCTGTCAAGCATATTAAGTTATTCCTAATATTATTGATAATGGCTGCACAATATACCATACATTTTTTGGTATCACAATATTAGCAAACACAAAATCGGTATTGGGAGAATCTAATTGTATTGCATTAATGTTATGGTCCACTACTCCATTACACTCCAAAAAATGGTCCAATTATTTTTTTTTTTGTTATGAATATATTAAAGGTCTATTTTAGTCTTGAGGTTTAGTCCTGATATATGTTTTAGGTTTTGATTTACATTTACTGTTTTTAATTTAAAAGTGAATATACCAAAAATCATATACAACTATTTTCACTTATATGGTCATTGAAAAACTCAATATAGTTAGTTATACATGTGTATCTATTGATGTGCAGCCCTATATATGTTACTTTAAACCTAGAGTAGCAAAAAGAAGCTCATCCCAAACTCCATAAGAAAGTTTGGGAGAATTTTTCCAAAGTGCACCTTTTTTGACATTTCCTTTTGGAGGTTTTTGACATCAAACTGTGTTTAGCCTAATGTGCCTGGATTGTTTGCTGACAGAGCTGTCAAAACTTCAAACACCGGAGACTGGCAGCTCCGCTCACTTTGCGGCCGCGGCGCTTGAAGTCTCAAACCGCCCTGAACTCCTTTTTCAAATCAGCGCCCGTGACCCGACGAGAACAGACAGACAGACACGCCTCCTGTGGGGTACGGTACTTAGTTTTATACCAAGAGACTTTTTCTTTAGGGGGGAGGAAAAGTCAAGAAGTGCAAATACAAACAAAACAATAACTAGACAAACAGCAGTGTCTTCGGAGAGATATGAGAGTCTGCTAATAATTCTATCAGTGATCACCGGTTTCATTAAGTATGCACAGCTTTTATTGACACTGTTGATACAGATTTCAACTTTGGTAGAAGATAAGACAACGGGCCAGACTTGTGTAGGTGTCTCGCAGGCATTATCACCACAGCAGCCTTCTTTACTAACCTCATTAACATGTCCCTTGTTCAGCTCAAGCGCTTGAAGCTCTGGTTAAAATGTTTATTACTATTATTTGCAATTTATGTCAAATGTAGCAATTGTTGAACATCACCGGAAAAACCAGGGCATTGCGTTGGTGTCTGGTATTCAGCGATTTGTTATATAATAATTCCTATACTGAATGAAGCCTAATATGGCAGCATATTTTAATGATATAAGCCGAGCAAAAATATAATAACATGACATGATGTTGACATTAAGAAGAGACACATTTGCACTGACTAAAATAGACAGCCTTAAAAATACAATGATTCATAATGGTATATGTTATATAGTGCTGATTCAACAATAAACCAGTGGCAGATGTATGTGGTAGTTTATTATATCGAGGGCTTAGAATCTAAATGGTGTAAGTAACATTCAATAACTGGCAAAAAAGGTTCATGGTTTGTCACTCCCTCAACAGAAAAATCTATAGAATGATCTAGATTTCATTTGTCAGTAGTACCCCACAAGTCGTTCTCTTTTTGTTCAATTACGTTCTTCATTGTGTTGGGAAAAAAGTGATATATTTCTTTAAGATTTTATGTTGATTCCAAAAGTGATATGATTTATAATTTATTGATATCTAAACAGAAACAGAAATCAATGATATGAATTCAAGTTAATGAGCTAGTAAGATGCAGACTGGTTTACCGGGGTTTGGTGTCTCCAGCTCGGTCAGAGTCACTTGTGCGTTTGCCGGCTGCTCGAACAACATGAACTGGTAACGGTGAAACCCAGATTTTCTTGGCGGTGTTGGAGGGCGATAGTCTGCATGGTACAAGAAGGTGTTAAGAAGGTGAGAGGCAGAAGAGGTGAGCTGCAAATAAATACATACAGTGCAATTCTCACTGCCTAAACCACTAAGAAAATATAACAAATACTATTTTAATATTTCATTATTCATTTATTTGCCAGGGACCATGCAAACAAACATAGTTTCAATACAAAGCTTGGAAATGCATATAGATTTATAGCTAATGCTTATTCTCAACTCCTGCCTCTGGTTGGGCTTTTCTACAAATACAATGTATATGTTCCACTACTCCATACTAACACTATCAACGGGTAAACATTAACGTCTACAAATAGTCATTAATTTAACAATATTACTTATTTAATATTTACACAGAACAATTGCAATAGTTAAAAGTGAGTACAGTTTTGGTATAATAATAAAAATAATAATAATAGTAATTCAAACCATTTTGATATTAAGATTTGGCTATTTGAATTCTGTGTATAATAAACAATTACTTAACCAGCAAGAGTGGTGCCTTTTATTTGTCCTATCTTGAGTGAAGTGCCCTGCAATTTAAGCACAAAGACAAAGTCAGTCAAACAGAGGAAAAAACACAAGGTAGTCATAGTCACATATCCCTGAAAAAAAAATATAAAAATGCAACAAATCTATTAAGATCTAATAGATTTACTCCTCTGCCTCGTTGAACTGATGTATTAAAAAAGCGAGATGTTTTCACCTCCTTCTCACAAAATCCATATAATGTCTTGAAATGTTAATAACAACAATAATCAATATATTAATTTTACATTTTTTAACAATGTCATGGCGACTTTTCAACGTTAGAATAAGTCAAAGATGCATTCAGCATAAAGCAAAGCTAAATGAAAATATACATTCATTGGCCTCTTCATTAGGTTGATCCTAATGAGCGTCTGTCAGATCATCACCAAGGCATTTCCTTCCATATTTTCCCCTTTTCTCACCATTCTTTGTAAATTCTAGAGGTGGCTGTTTGTTAAAATCCTCTTAGATCAGTTTCTGAAATACTCCAAAATGTCTTATTGATTAGCTATTTGAATTAACAAGAAGCTAAACAAGTGTACCTAATAAAGTGGCCTGTGGATGTATATCATTACAGTTCCATATTATGAATTGTATATTGCCTGTAAACCACCATAACCAATATGAAGTGATAACATCCACAGCATTAGTAAGGTTAAACTCCCTCACCCCCAGGAAGCACTCCAAATTGTACACAGATATGTTTGTTTAATAGACTTGGCTGCCCGCTGTAACATGCTGTATCTTTGAGTGGGAGGAAAACCACTAAATGTGTTGTCTGTGAAATGGCCCAAAACCCACTTGAGGTAAGCATGGAAGTCCCCCATCACAAGCAGCAACTAACTCCACGTCTGTCTGTGGTACTGTCCTAGAGGTTTCTCCACGCAAAAGCGCCCCCCACAGGTAGAAAGAAAAACCACAGCAAAGGACACATCAGTGAAGTTTAAAAGCTATACTTATTTACTAGATATACCGCATTGTGCATTTTCAGGCACAATGTATACAAAGTAAAAGTGGTCACATGACTGGATATATATACCTACACATATATTTCAATACTATAGAGGCAAGACAAGAGATGTACATGCTAACTGGACAGAATGAATTGGCCCACACTTAACCTATACATTCTACATAAGTCTAAATCTAAATAATAATATCCATGTACATGTGCATTGAAAGCAACATAGTTCCCTCTCAACGCAGAAGATGAGCCTCTTCTGTCAGTATTTTCAACACTTATCAGTGAGAAGAAGCTTTATTTAGAAATACCAAGAGTCCTGCTGCCTGAAGGATCCAAACCAATCACCATAGCAACAAGTAGTCAACATTTGAGCTCGCAACATTCCCCCACATCTTAAAACTCGCTCTCTGTGACACTCAATGCCCTTTTAATATCATTATAATACATAGAAAAAATGCAACAGAAAACAAACACCATGTTATGATTCAGGGAAATATTATTAAAAGTGTGAATAACCAGCTCACAACGGTCCCTGGCATCACTTTATAGTCAGAGCAGTTAGAGGCCAGCATTATGTGACTGCTGATCTTTGGTGCTTGGTGACCATCTCACTAATCTCAGGGACCCCTGCTGTGAAGGCGTGGCACAAAAAATATATCACAATCATTGAAGTGCATATTTCAACATTCTTTTTTTTCACATCAGGTATAACTTTAAGTAGTAAGTATATAATATCAAAGTAAATGTACATCTAATGCAATATTTATCATCATACTTAATACTATTGATGATCCTTTTTTGTTATTATTAACACTGGCATCGTTGCAGTAAAATGACGGTGAAGAGCAGATAAAAAGATTGCGATTGAGAGACAAGTAAAAATGTTATCAGCACAAAAAACTGGAGATTGTTCTGAACTAAAGAAAAACTATTTTTAACATTTAGTAAACACAATTGTATTTAATGTTGAATGAATGTTTCAGTGTTGAACTGAGAGAACCATTCAGAATATGCCACAAGTTACATTATGCTTTTGTCACTGTGCGCAGTTGATTTAATTAAGGCTTAAGCACTGAGTACTGGTCAGTGAGTAGACTATGGTCGTTTCATGCTCAGACGAGAATACACAATAATAAAACTGCTTTTTTACATTTACATTTTTCTCTGAACACATTTTCTTTTCATATTATTTTCAGCAGTTCTTAGAAATACTAGGTTTCACAAAATATTAGTTATTTAGTCAAATGAAATGACTAAACATCATACTTTGGGAAGACCCATTTTTCTGTGATAGTGAATCATTAAGTGGGCAGTGGTGTGGGACTGACAACTGACAGAGTAAAAACAGAAAGCATGAAACTGTCTGTTCTGTGTGGGTACATATGTAAGGTGTTACAATATCTTCTGAGTAAAACAGTGTATACAGACGTCAAGTCAAAGTCAATGTGTTTCATGTTTTTGGGGCTAATTCTTTCAGATATTATTGCTGTATGAACAATGGCTACCAACATTCATTCACTTCATACACTCCAATTAGGGGGTCTTGACTTGACTGGAGCTAGCATTAGTGTTAAATACTAATACATTTAAGGTACTCTTGTCTCAATCCATTTTATCGGAAATGTACTGACTGACAGTGATATTACATTTTTTGTTACATTTGATTAAAGAACATTTTAAGCCTACTTTGTCTGTCTGTCTCTGTCTGTCTGACCTATTCTGGTTTCCAAGACTACACGGCACCACAGTCCCCAGAGTCTACAGTTTCAACAGTAACAATATAATACAATCAAATTGGTGACTTTAAACCATTTAGATCATTCGCCTATGTTGTAAATGGCTTAACACATTTCCGGTATTACCAAAGGCTGTGAGCTTGATATTGTTCTGTTAACACTATTGGCCTAAGGTAGTAAGACAAGCCGCATGCTTGTATAATTCATCTCCATAACTTCCATCCGGAGTCCCGGGACCCCAGCCAATGCGGGTAGGAGTTTGTAAAGAGGTGGTGATGGGTACATGCAGGGGTGCAGTTTCACCAGGGATACCCACTATAGCCCAACAGGCCCTTACTCCGTCCCTGTGTGGGAGAGCAGTGCTTCCCTTTGTGTCAGCAAGACTTACTCATGCACCTCCTTGTACTATATCATCCTCCTCTTCCTTGCACACCCTGAAAACCCACACCTACGACGAGCGGCACCCACGTACTCCTAATGCACTTCTTCAGAGCAAATCCTTCTCCTTTTTACTTGCTACAGTCAGGCTAACAGACGGGGAGAGAGAGCATGACAGATGGTGTTCACAGCTCTATTTCTGAGACTGGACTTGCACCGCCACACAGCGATACCCCTCCCCCCGTGCAAGTCGCCTATTCCACTCCAGCCAAGTGCTTATATGATGACAGCCTACCGTCTTTGCCTCACTAATTAGCCCATTCATTTTCAGGGTGATTGTGGATTAAGAAGTATGTGTCTCAAAGTGAGCTGTTCGCAGGTTAGTGTTTAAGTTTAAGACACACTGGACTCAAAATTAGTGTTTGTAATATTGGATTCATTATCTTCTTTTACTTATTTACTTTATGTATTTATTTATTTGGTATGGGCATATACATTGGAAAACCAGATATATTGCTTTAGTGTGTGAATTTTCAACACCAGCCCATAGGGGGCCTTTAAGAAGGTTAGTATTACACAGTACAGTAGAATAGTAATATAACAAATATAACAATCCTGTGCCAGCAACTGTGGGCCTTAGGCAGGGGGTACACTAATGGCCAGAGAAGCATTAACTTTCAATTTCCTTCACATTCGCCAGTACTTGGCTGCTGGGAGGAAGTCGGAAGCCCAGGAGAGAACCCGCAGTAACACGGGGAGGACAGGCCGATTTTACGCAGAGATCAGCATAGGGATCGAGCCAACCATGTCACTAATCATTTTGCCAGCGAGCAAGGAAAGATGTGGGCCCAGAATAAACAAAGACACAAAATGTATCTGCTAATATGCCTTTCAACACCAACATACCTTTAGGTATTATATGAAACAGAAGTGGAAAAATACTAAAGTGATGGCTTCCTAGAAACTGTGGATTCTGGTAGAGTGCTTTCAGCTGATGTGAAGAGGACTCAAGAGCCGTACTTGTCAAGTTTGTTACCACATGTACAAAAGCTCATGGATTTTTCTCTCTTTTTTGACCTATGTTCCTCGACACAGAGCACAAACTAATTCAGATGCAGATAGTGCCAACATACAGTCCCTTACCCAACAGATGGCTTCACGATTCTCACATTTACTGTGAACCCAAGGTATGGTATATTTCACTAGAGTTGAAGAGCGGTGGTGCTCAATGAAACAGACTGGTGACCTCTGCTGCCCGGGGCCAGATGGAAGCAGCTCACCCCGGGATAGTGCTGGTGAAGTGGTGTGCTGCACAGACCAGTGATAGCACCACCTTGTTTTAATGGGTCTGAGCAGGTGGTGTGGGCCTATTGAAAATGCTCAAAGGCTATAGTGTCTACAATATGAAATGCAAACTGTGCTTTAGACAAGTGGCACTAGAAGACTAGAGCTTGGGAATGTCTAGTTCTGGGATAAATGCTCTAACCTTGGATGAGCTAAAATATTTTTCCCTTTGACCTTTTTAATTTACTCAAACAAACAAGCCAACAAACACAACCAACCCAACACCCAAAGACCATAACTAGATGGCAACTAAATATTCATTCAATGAGGCAGACAGGTGGGCTCTCAGAAATAGTTATTTTTCAATTTGAACAAAGGGTGTGAGAAAACAAAGCAATCATTTGGATATTTTCTTCTTTCTATCTTTATTAATAGATTATTTTGCAAAATAATTAAAACTGGCCTATTGTATTTAATAGTATACCTCGTTAGAGCTTCAGACTGGTATAGAGCACATAATGGTGATTAAGTGAATAGGTCTTGTTAGGGCAGGGGGCAATCCTGGATGTGCTTCAATGCATCGACAAATTAATCCAGTTAACAATAGGCTGCTGGACTAATAGCTTCAGTAACTCATTTGGCTTTTGGTAATGAAGTGAGTTGGAAAACACAAACTGTCCAGTTATTAAGTGAAATCTTATTCTGACATGTAATATAGCCCTACTCTTCTTCAGTTCATTAGTGAAGCATACTATTACTCGAATCACTGGCTTAAGAAACTATCCACTTATTATCAGCTCAATCTAATTTGCATACACTAGAAATTCATCTTAACAAAGTGGCCGTGCTGAGTTGGTCATCTTCTCCTCAAGGAGCAGATTGGGCTTAACAGGGCAGTGGACAGGGCAATAGTCATAGTATTATAATGAGATAATTCTTACTCAGGCCCAAGGCCAGTTATCTAAATGTGTGTGTTATTAAGTTGTTAGCTAGTGATGTTAAGGGGAGTTCCTAAGTTCCCCATTACCAAGGAGGTAATGTTTTCTGTAGCGTGTGTGTGTGTGTGTGTGTGTGTGTGCATGTCCATTAGAAACGTTACATGAAAACAGATTTGGATGAAATTTTCAGGAAAGGTCAGGAATGACACAAGGAAGAAGTGATTGATGTTGGACTGATCCGGATCACCGTCTCGATCCAGGATTATTTCAAAGAATTTCTTATTCACTTGAATGGGACAGGGCCTGTGGTGTGACAGTGCCTCTCCTCACCCACCTACCTGGCTGTGGCAAAGTCACACAACACAACCCTGTTGCAGCCAAAGTTGCAGTACTTATTACATAATAATTGTTTTATTAGTGTTGTTTCTGTGGTTTTGATAACTTCATTGTATGAAGATGATTTGAAAGATTTTGAATTGTTGTCATTAATAGAAACAAAGACAAGTCTGTTTTGTATTTTTTTCTGGAGGGGTGTCCAGTCCAACAGAAGAGAAGATGGTAACCTTGTGGCTGGGTTTTTGGCCCTTGAGAAATTGAGCTGCACTCTCTTAGATGTAGAGGAAAAAATGTGGCACTGGCTAGCATTATCCCCTCACAGCAAGAAGGTCCCAGGTTCAATTCCCAGACTGGGCGGGGCCTTTCTGTGGAGTTTGCCTGTTTCTCTGGGTGGATTTTCTCCTGATATGTTTCACCTATCAACCTAAAACAGGCCAATCCTCCAGCTAGATATTGCTAACCAAGATTCTGGCTCAAGATATAGAGAAAGGTACCCAAGCAGCCCACTGCTCCAGACAGATTACCCTAGTGGCATCGAAGGGTGGGTCAAATACAACAAATTCTTAGCCTGGCCAGTCTTTTTTTTTTTCTATACAAAGATGTTAGTCTAGTCTCTTGCCGATTGCATTAAAATTCAAGGGCGGAGTTTACCGTTGTAAATCAATCAGAAACTCTAGACAAGACTTTAAAAAGCCATTGTTGTTAACGCGGTAGCTCGTAAAAGGCCCGTGATTGGTCCGTTTACAGAATTATTCACTATGAGAAAGGTACCAGACCCCACTTTTGAAAATAGCAAGAGGGGCTGGTATACGATGCTAACAAATTCTCCTTATAAAGCCAACAATGTATACATTGAAATAAGAGTAAATGTACTTCAAACAATGTCATAACATTAATATAGAACATAAACAGATACTGCCCCATTGTCCTCTTAATAAGATTTCATTTAACCCCGTGGCCAGCTATCTAATGCTTGTGTTTTAAGTCAGTGATGAGCCTATGTGCTTTAGTGCTATCGAGGGAAGCCTAGAGTTCCCAAGGTAACAGTCAGATTGAGTGGGGGCTGGCTGACTCATTTGAAGAAGGGAATCCTGGAATCTGCACAAGGCTGCTGCCCACTCGCCCTACCCCTTAGCTTCATCAGCATAACAAGCAAATAAAACATTGACATGTCCCCCATATATAGGGCTTCTCTCTGACGGGGGTGGCACTGGAAAATCCCTGCGTCACCATGCCTACAAGTACTGTAGCATCAAGAAATACTCACAAAGGGCCTGGGTTCAATCTAAAAAAATTGAATCTAATCTAAATCTACTCAGTTACATTTACTTGAGTAACTTTTTGAGTTACTAGTTTTAATGGACCATACTTTTTACTTTCACTTAAGGAATAATAATTTGTATACTACTTGCATTCTATTGAGTACTCTACCTATATTTTTCATTAGGTATTGGTGGCAAAGGCCAGTGTTAATGATTTTATTGGTTTATTATTAAAAAAAGCCCATTCATATTTTATTTATTTATTATTTGTCAACCTGATTACATCAATAAATGAATCTCCCCACAAAATACTTTTTTATTTGAGTCTTTTATGATACTTGAGTAATAATACTTTAGAGTTTTAACAATGTTACTTCAATACAATGTTTAGCTACTATTATGCCTTGAATACTGTAAATGCAGGATTTTGATGAGGAGGCTTTAAGGAGGCGGATCGTAAAAATGAAGCCTATTAATAAAGTTTTTGAATATTGGTGATACAAAGTAAATGAATATCTTGTAGGCATGGGCGTGTGGGAGGAGCCTCGAGAATGCAGAGGGAGGAGTAGGTGGACAAGACAGCGAACTCAGAGCCCACACAATTAATCTAATTATGAGAAATTAAAAATGAAAAAAAGATCAACAGGCGTGTAATTGACCAGTTAATTACTCCAAGGTGAGGGTATTCTTTTGACTTTGAAATAGGAGGTAATTTTGGAAATTGATGAAATATTTTTTTAAATCGAATAAATTTGTGCTAATATGACATGTGGGGCAAAGCTGTTATCAGGTTTATGTACAACTCATCATTGATAATTTCACAAAACTAACAGATTTCAACCATTTAGACAGTAGAGCTGGAAACAAAAACAATTTTACAAGCCACTAAAATGGCCATCAAAGCTGTGCATGTTTAGTTATTAGTGTCTCTAAGAGCAGCCATTTGCTTTGCTCTGTTCGTAGCTATGTGTGTTGATAAGGTTCATTCAGTGTCTTTAGTCATTAACAACTGTGTGCTGTTACAGAGGGATTTAAGAGGCCGCATTACTGTTTTGAATCGGCTGTGGTGTTTAATTCTTCTATTATAATTGAGGCAGGAGAGAGACAGAGGTTATGGTAACTGCTGGAAACCTGTCCCACTTCACAGAAAGGTTAATGAACCTTACAAGTCCTATGGGAGATGGAGTATGCTCTTAATTTGACAAACGTGGGAAATAAATGCTTTTATGCTTTTATTGATGGTGACCAATATGCGGCCTTTGCTGGAATGAAAGGTTTTAGTCTTTTGGGTGCTTTGCTATGAGGCAAAAACAATAACGTGAAATGCATTTGTTGGAAGAAAAGTACATAATTGTTTGAATAGCCATTTTCAGGCCAAAAAGCATCTTCATTATTAATTCCGACTTTTGTACCATACACAGCAAGCGAAATGTACAGTCGCCTAATACGTGTTACAAAACGACCGTCCTTTGTTCCTGAATACATTTGTGGCAATGGAGGATGAAAACCTGTATTTTCAAAATCTACATATTTATGCAGCCATGGTTTTATTTTCACAGGGCATTGAGAGGATAACGCATGTAGCTATAACCTGAATGAGACCAAGGGTTAGTGGGGAAACATTCGAAAAGCTGCAGGTGACATGTGATCAGGACAGAGGTTTTAGGCACATGACCAAGTTTACGTATACAGCCATGCATGATAAAGAGATTAAATGGATAATCTCCTTCCTATTCAGAGAAACCTGATGGAGGCAGAGCTTAGGAATCACAATGACAGACTTGGCTATGTCATCTCTAATACATTTCTTCTTAACATATATGTTTAGTCTATTTTAATACAACATTCAGTATTTCTACACCAGACCACAGGTTTACTCTGAAAAGTTCTGGGTTGTGTGAATTGACAAAACAGTAAAGAAGAAGCACGTTCACATTGTTCACATTGTTCACAAACAGATAGCCATTAGTATTGTATCTGTATTTAATGTTAGGTCAGAATAACAAAATTTCAGCAGTGGCGCAGTGGGTAGGAGTTCGCCCTAGACCACAGGGTCGCCGGTTCGAATCCACACCTGAGCGTATACTGTCGTTGTGTCCCTGGGCAAGACACTTAAACCACATTGCCTATGAGCAATGTGTTTGGTGGTGTTTGGAGGGGCCATTGGCACACAGTGGCAGCCACACCTCTGTCAGTGTGCCCCAAGGCAGCTGTGGCATTGTTCACCACCACCAGTGTGTGTCTGAGGAGTGAATGAATAATAGACTTGATTGTAAAGCACTTTGGGTATCTTGAAAGGAGATATGTAGTATAATAATTATTATTAAAAGTCATGGTGCATCAATACTAATTTCAATGTTTTAAACTGATTTCAAGATCAAGATCAGTTGCACAATCAGTAAATTAATCTTGTGTGTATCTTTTCAGTTGTTCCATGTTGCACACAATTTAGTGCATTCAGTATTTGGCATGGCATGTGTTTATTTTTATATAATTCTCTCCATGGGCATGGGACAGGTACAAATATATTCTTGTGGTTGCAGTTAGAATTTGAACCTCAGTGTTAGAGCGGTCGTCCTATAACCAGAGGGTTGGCGGTTGAAATTCTGCTCAAAACTGTGAATACTGTTGTTGTGTCCTTGGGCAAGACACTTAAACCACATTGCCTATGAATTATTGTGGTTGTGTGATGTGTGATTGGTGTATGGTGGTAGTCGGAGGGGCCATTGGCGTGCAGAATAGCTTCCATGTCTCTGTCAGTGTGCCACAGGGCAGGTGTGGATACAGAAGTAATTTCCCACCACTGGTGAATGTGGAGTGAATAATTAATTTACCTAATTGTAAAGCTCTTTGGGTGTCATGAAAGGCTCTATGTCGACATTACTATTAATGTTACTGTTATTTTACAACCACTACTAAATATAAAGATACTTGCCATTATTGTATTACATTATTTGTCAAGGCTATACAAACACTTAGCGGAGGTATAGAACATTATAGATCAACCTATAGCTCACAAGTCACAATTATTATTCTGTTTTTGATACCATACTTTTTCACTGAACAAACTCACTCTTTCACCATCTCTTTCTTTTCTCCCAGCGATACTATGGGCACTGTTTCTTTTTCCGAACACTCCGAATGTTTTGCCAGAGGAACCCGCTAAGACTCCACGCTCCACAAACCCTCTTAACCTTTGACCTCTGCTTATTGTTACCTGTAAGCGGAGCAGTGGCAAAATGCATGTGTACATACAAGTGGTATACAGTAGACAGCCCTGCGAGCTGTTTGTGTTCTGCAAGTGTGGAGGGCAGGAGGAGGAGGAGGGTGGGAAGAGGGAGCTATTTAATCCCCCCCAAAGGAACTCCCCTCTCAACCCGTATCGTGAACTCGCAGGCAAATCGTGTTGCTTCCAGGCACACCACACACACACACCGCTGTCTTTTTAATTTCATCAGCTGGTAAAGAAATCTATACAGTGCTTTGGAAATCGGGCTGCGGAGAGAAGTGAACTATACGGCGCCCTGGAATGTAAACAGCGCCAAGTGTAGCATAAAAATACCACAATGTGTTCAACGAAGCTCTCGGCTATGATAATGGTCAATAGTAGAGATCAGAGGTCTTAGTAAATTTTATGGTTGTTAGTCCTTACACATATCAATAAGATGTTGAACAAATGCAAGAACAATTCAGAGGAAATGCTCGCACACAAATGATGTCGGTGTAGAAGCAAGGATGAAAAAAACAGGGCTTTGACAGAACTGAACATATTGTGTTTATGGTTGTGTGTGTTTATGCACGCTATTATTAGGGTATTATCGCATGAGAGTATTAGGAGTGCTGTCATTAAATCCCATGGTAACAATAATGCATACGTAAATGTAATGTTTGAGGGGTTTACTATTGTCCAATGTACAAGATACAGCCGGGATTACGGGATATGGCTAAAACAAAGACACAGGCCTAAAATAATAAGGTCATTTAGGATAGAATGATTTTAGTCAAGCGTTCCCTAAAAACTATAGAATAAAAGTCACATTTATAAAGCAGCCGTAGATGACCAAAGTGTACCAAGTGTACAGACTGAAACTAGGCCTGTGCTGTCGTCCCTGACAGCAAGGTGTATATCGGCGAAACGGCCCCATACGTCTGCAACAACTGCCACATTAGACACTGGGTGATTTCTAAGGGCTTTTATATTGTTAATGAGCAATTAAGAGGCCCCGCCCTCAAACCATGACAAACATGGGAAGGGTCTGTTTGACTTTTTTGATGTTTGTGAAGGATGTTTTTTGCCAAATTGAGTACATTTCCCTAAAACAACATTCTTCTTATAGTCTATAGGGGGCGCTATAGAGGTAACTGCCATCATATGGGTCAGATGTGTTGAGGGCCGGGGGGTCATTAGGTATTTCAGGTTTGAGCCTAATCGGGCAAAGTATGTGCAAGTTAGATACTGTCAAATATACCTGATTTCCCATTTTCAATCCAAAATGGCTGACTTCCTGTTTGTTGTAGGGTGGGGTCATAATAATATTTTATGTTGGGTACACTGTGGAGAATCACTGTACCAAGTTTCATTGCTCTCTGCCA
>JAVQKC010196589.1:0-13675 GCA_036025475.1 Philypnodon macrostomus | reverse complement strand
TCTCGAAAACGGGCGTTTTATTCTCCTTTCTGACAGTGGTTTAGACTTTGCATTGCATCCTTATGACACTTCATGCCTTTTACACCATTGCCATTCACCGTACAACCAATTCCAAACGCCAGGCCGAACGCCTGTTGCCGCCTGTCACTTCGGAGTTCTGTGAGTTACTAGAGTCCGTTAAAGTTCGTATTTCTTGTTATATTGGTAAGCTAGGTGACTTGTTTAGCTAACCAAAGGCGTCTTCTTCTTGCAGCATGAGAGTAATTCGCGCGCATAATACAATATCGTTCACATTTATACACTTATCAAATCTCGCGATGACAGTGTTACAGTAGCCGTCCAAAAACAAAATACATGTATTCAAGACGTTCACATAAGCAAATAAAGGCATGAAATGCTTGGCCAAAAAGGCATATTGAACAACGTAAATTACAATGAATTACTAAATTATATTTATAGCTTATTTAACATTTGAACTATTATTTATTCACTTATTTGTAACCTTTTAACTGATTTTATCCACAAAGTATTGTAATGAATTTTACATATATAAAGTTGACTAGAAAATTATTGTCATTCTTTTATAATTATCCTATCGTCCAACGCCCCATTTGGCTGTAGGCAAATTCCACTGATCAGTTCTTTTTCCATAAGTTTGGAATAATGAAACTGGTTTGCTCAGCTTGATCACCTGGCTTGATTGTGAATCCTCATACTTGCACTGTGAAAACATTTACTAAACCTACTTGCTTATTTTTTTTAGAACCTCCCCCTTAGAGTTTATCGACGCCCCTTTATCCAAGGAACTATTCATGTGGGCCATTCACATTCAGCCCACGAGACCCCAGAGTGAGAATTCCCCCAGGCAGACTACAAGATGTGAGGAGAGATCGTGTGCCTGACAAGTGAACCGACATCTCTGAACTAGGCTACTTCAAATATGAGCTAAGGTAAGATAGATAGAGACATACAAATGTCTTTATCTTTTGGCTCATACATCTATCATTACACTATTGTTGTTATGTGATATCTATAATCACTTTTCTATATATAGGCTATAGTTGCATGGTATTCTAATTTGGCCTACTGATTGATTACTAGGGTAGCTGAACATATTTGGAGAAAGTTTTTTTTGTGTTATTAGATTTTACACTGATCTACAATGCAGTTTCTTGAAGATTAAGTATATTTTTTAAGTAAAAAACAAAAGCAAAAAAAAAAGAACACATCTATTCACACAAGGGCATTTAAAGTGACAGTTCTGATGCATCTAAGTGTAAAGTGTGTTTCACTGTGGCATCATTTTTGTGTAGTTTTCTCAGTCTGTCAGAGTGCACACCATAATTTACCTATTACTATAAAGGGTTTGAAACCTCCTTCTAAATATCTAGGCTGGGTAATTCAAAAATGAGTTTGTCACTTGCACTGTTGTTACTGTCCATTTTCCAGTAGGCTATTAGGCTACATGTTAATTATTTAGTACCAATTTGTTAAAAAAGCTAATAGTATATCCCAATCAGCATTTGATAAACTTGAACAGGATTGGATTCAAAACTGGCAAAGCCCCAACATGAAATCAGGTAATGTTGGTTTTCTGTTCCCCAACGACTTTTATTGCTCACTGTCACTGTTGCGTCAGTTGGTGAGAAATAATGCAGGTAAAATCCCAAATCTTTCGTTCAGAGCTTTGACACCTGGTGACACCCACCAAATTCCATGTCTCAGCTTGTTCAGACAAATCATGCTGGGACATGTATCTAAAGAAGAATATATTTTTTTATTATTATTTATGTAAATAAAGTCAGTTGGTGTATTTGTTGTTATCTCTGTCTTTTTACCTCCACTTCCGTCTAAGTGCACACATGTGCCTGTCACTGTCTCTGTTTGCTTGTGATGTTCAGAATAATCTGACTTCATTTCTCGGCCAGTTGGTGATCTTCTCTTGTGTGCCCCATGGTGCTGTCCATTGTAAGTGCTCCCAGTGGCTATAGTCCCACATTCTACCCCCCCCCCCCATCCCACTCACAAGGCTCCATTGATGGGTGTTATGCTGTTATTGAGCAAGGATTGCCTTAATAACCACAGTAACTCTTTACATCTTTTCTCCTTTGCTTTTTTTTACCTGTTTTTATAGGTTTGGAATAAAATCACTCAAACCACCGCATTACTTCTCTGAACTTCAGATTTCACGTGCTGGGTGCACAAAAAGCAAATAGTGCAAATAATTGTAAAGGGTGATGTTGCACTGCAAAAGTTGCTGTATAGCCTGCATCAGGACCTGGTACAGCTGCCACCAGGGAAAACCAGAGAAAACCAACAAAGCGGTTAGTGTCATTTACAATGCTTATTTACTGTAGATTTCTTGACATTGTGCTGCAGAGTCCATGAGGAATGGGATTAACATACCAGCAGCCATAATCTATTTTGTCATCTTGCCAATTACCAATCATTCTTTCAAAATAATGTCATGACCGTGTGAAACTCTAAACTAAAAAGTGATGACTGAAAGACTGAATATCTTGTTCCTGGTCAAGGGAATAACCCTGCAAGCCCAAACAAGATAAAAATGTGGGTGGATTTTACTATGATTTGCAACTCTTTTAGATCTTAAAATCTAATAGTTATTCCCTTTGTCAAGTTTCCATTAATGGTTGACTCAGTCATTTGAATCTGCTTACTCGCTTAAAACAATACATAATGTGTGTTTTAGAAGGCAGGCTGCTGGTTGTCCGTTCTGGCTGTGGCCACTGTGCTAGCCCTATGCTGGATATACATTTGTCTAGTCATTTTCAATGATCAAGAATATTTTAACTGGTGAGTGAACAGTGAACACCGTTTCCTCTTTTGGTTGTGTTTTGTTGACCTTTAACCTGCTCACCTCACAATGTCCTCTATTGTTCTAGGAAGGCCTTCACAAAACTACAACTGTGGATAAACTGGTTTATGGTATTGGTTATCCTATCAGCATTGCTAACCAGTTATTGTGTAGTCCTTCTGGTGAGAAAACATATTTTAACATACTCATATTGAAACCAACACACATCTGTGGTAAATAACAAGGTCTTTGATTACAGATATTTGCCTTTATCCAAGTTGCTCTAAAAGAACCATTAGATTTACATTGGGTTCACAAGGTATTTGAAAAATGCTACTTTTAAATGTTTATTCTTTAAGTGGTTGTTTTGTCTGTCTGAATTATTGTATTTTCTCTTACCAGGTTCATCTTTTCTTCGGCATTTTATTCATTGGAGCAGGAGTTACAGGAATCAGTTTAAAGTGGGAACAGGAATGGCTGACAGTTCGCCTCTCACTAGAGGTTCACCTAGTGTTTGATTATTGTATCTCTACATGTTCCACTGAAAGCATGTTGTAAACAGTTGTAACGTTCTAAACCTCTTGGCAGGCAACAGCTCCCTTTTTGCAGTTTGGTGCAGTTGGAGCCATGACACTACTGAGCAAACTTGTTTTTCAAGTTATTTTCACCACTGACCGAAAATGTATTAGTCACAGTTTTTTAATATCACCCTAACTATTGTAAGAAAAAGGAAGTTGAAATTATTTTTTACTTTTTGCAGTTACCAAGTACTTCATCGGAGTAACATTTGGGGTAATGTCTGTAGCGATTTTTTTATGCCCCTTATGTATCTGGTCTCCTTGTTTGATAGAGAAGCAACACTTACCCGACAAACCAAAGCTCATAGGCCATCGAGGGGCACCAATGGTGAGCTGTTTATTTATCTTCCCTTCCCATAGTTCTGGTACTATTACAATGTTGTATCAAAATAGTGGTGGCATTTTAGTATATTACAGAAACCTACAAGAAAATCATCAAAATGTAATAAATAAAGAAATGCATACAGGGTATTCAATCAATCACTTTGTGACGTGCTTTTATGTTATTAGCTAAAATAACCATTTAGGTAACTTTCTCCTGCCTGTTTTTTTAGCTGGCCCCAGAAAACACCATCATGTCATTCAATCGGAGCATATTGTGTAATGTCACAGCTTTTGAGACAGATGTACAGCTCAGGTATGTTCTCCGTCATTTTAATAATTTATTGCATGGTATGGTCTGGTGAATCTTTATTTATATTTACACATTTGAATATTCTTTTAACCCAGTAAGGACAGAGAACCCTTTTTGATGCATGACCAGAACGTAAACTTCTTGCTGAGAACAACAAACGCAAAAGAGAAGTTTCCAGACAAAGATTTGAGCAGCAGCGACAGTCTGACGTGGGCTGAATATCAGAGAGTAAATGCAGGTGAATGGTTTATTAAGGTGAGGACCTCAGAGATAATTTGCTGAATCTAAACATATAGCCTCCCTAACGATAATGATCCCTAATGTCTGAAACACTCTCATTTGCAGACAGACCCTTTTTTAACTGTTTCACAACTCACTGTGGATGAAAAGGAACTGGCCAGAAATCAGACAATACCCTCTTTACTGCAGCTTCTCAACCTGGCTAAGCAGCACAACATCTCAGTAATGTTTGATTTGTACAGTCCAAACCAGGAGCGTGATACGGTCGACACAGTCACTACCATCCTGAACTCTGGCATTGACCCAAATTTAGTAAGTCCAGTGTACAATAGATCAAGGTATATATGTATATTTATTTATCTAAAATGTTTGACTTTTGTGTCACAGGTGTTCTGGCTCCCAAAAGAAGAAAAAGATTATGTGCGCGGAAGAGCTCCTGGCTTTGTCCAGGTTTATGACAATGTAAAGGATATGCTTAGCAACAAAGGAAAGCACTTGAACTTGAAATACAGCACAATTAAAACAACAGAAATCAGGTAATAACTACGATTGTAAACTATATAAATAGCTATATGCATTGAAGCTACTGGGTATGCATTTTGGTTGTTTTGATAACCTGCAGCATGCCCAGGCAGGTACTGAAGTTTCAGTTTCAGTGTATAGAGCCTCAGGCAACTACTTTCACACATTAGCCAAAACTGGGGTACAAGGGAGTTGCCTATGGTTGAGCAAACAACATGAAATGAATAGCAGTGTGGAGACATAGAATAGTGTGCAGATGGTTTAGGTAGGTTTGAAGACACGCTGTTAGGTAAATTGCCTAGAAATATATACTGTTGTTTTAGTATATTTATTAGTGTTAGGTGGATTCTTCTCATCAGTGGTTGTAACCTGCTACAATTTCTG
Organism: Philypnodon macrostomus; assembly: GCA_036025475.1. Lineage (NCBI taxonomy): Eukaryota > Metazoa > Chordata > Actinopteri > Gobiiformes > Eleotridae > Philypnodon > Philypnodon macrostomus. The sequence goes on along the minus strand of JAVQKC010196589.1, from coordinate 8,502 downwards.
TTTCTTCACACTATAACACTATAACAGACTGAATAATGTTGAGATCAGGTTTGTAGAGGCAATCCAAGAAAAACAGGATGAAAACATGAGTAGGATACAGCAAGATCCATCCAGACACTGATCCAGAATCAAGAATACGATTTTTTGCAACAACTCAAATAAGCACAGTAATATTTTTAACACATTTTCTCAGCTCTAATATTGTAAAGGACTGACACAGTTTGATGCTCTTGACAGGGAGCTTCGCAAGGACAACATTAAATTGAACCTATGGACGGTCAATGAGAAGTGGCTTTTCTCGCTGCTGTGGTGTGCAGGGGCCAGCTCTGTCACCACCAACTCATGCCACCTCCTAAAGGATATGGAGAGCCCTGACTGGACTATGGTAAGCAACCTAGACACAAAATATAGAGTAGTTTCAGGCAGTAGCATCAGTCTGTTTCATAGAGATGTTTATTAGAATGAGACAGTTCCTGACCCCAGTGGGTATGTGTTGCAGTCACGCCGACTTTACCAAATCATATGGCTTACGGTGGATCTGGCATCAGCTCTGATAATGGCCACGCTCTTCGTCTATCAGTGGTAAGAATATATATTTTCTCTTCAGTGGATGCAAAGAAATGTTCAAGATGATCTCAGACTGACTTATTTACATATTTATCCTTTTACCCAGGAAAAAAAATACATTCTGTCATAGGCAAGGTACTGTATGTCATTGTAGCCCATAGACATTATATACATATATTAGAAAAGCTAACCTCGCCTCAGCAAAAACAAAACACATTTAATTTAGCCCGGATGTAATCAAAAAATGTAGTTGTTCAAAATGATGTAGTATTTTTTAAATCTATTTTTTATTTCCATTAACAGTATTAAAGACAATCAAACTATTTTTTGTATATTTTTTTTTTTAAATGTGAATGGGTTAATGCTACTATTTTTTATACATTTTTCTTGTGATTTTTAGGGACAGGAACCGAAAGAAGAAGCTCATTCATTTGGAACGAGAAAGAGCTATACCCCTTCTTACCATCAAACCAGTAGACTGATTACAGCCACCAGGACTACGCAGTCAAAGTCTGTCGTCTCACAGAGTAATACAGTGTGAATTGGTTGGGCTAATTGTATTTGCTATACCACTGAATGTTTTTTAAGTTACAAACGTTTATTACAGAGTTACGTTGTTTCAAGTGTTAATGTTCTGGTGTTATGTCTATCCCATCTGGAAGAAAGAAAATAGCACGAGAAGTAACGTATAATAAAAAGAATTCAATAAGGTCACAAATGAGTTCTAACTAAACTAAGGAGTCTCCTTTGTGCCAGGCGACGTCTCCTCCAAACAGAGCCATCCAGACAAACCTACGAGAGACAGTCAGTCCTTAACTATATATGCATTGTTTGTAATTGTGAAAATATGTACTTACCAGAGAAAAATCACCCTAACAGTTACTAAGTATTTAAAATGTGTTTGAATGTTAAGACATTTCTCCTGGCACATGTATTTCAACTGTTTAAAGACCTTGTTATTTTGTTATTTGTTACTTGTGAGTATTAGCCTGTGTGCAGTCTGAGCCAAGAAAAAAAAAGATTTTGAAACATTTGTGTGTCTGGTTCTTGCACTACCGAGACGCAGCACTAGATGTCAGCAGATACAAGCGTTTGATAGCGGAGAACTGCGACGATAAAGCGAAAATTAACCACGAAGAGTGACGTTTTAATTAATGCTCAACGCGATGATGTCATTCACACGGTGACGCAAGGCACGCACAGGTGGCACGGTTCAAATGAGTGCGTAATGAGGTTTGGAAAAGGTAACGTTGTGACTATGGACAGTGGGCTATGTTTTCCCTGAAGGCGAGGCATGTGTGAAGGGAGGGGATTCACACTCACTCGCAGCAGGCAGCTTTTTCCAAACTTCTGGGAAGTTGTTATGAACGGTAACGGACTATTGTCACTCTTTTCTCGTGTGGGAGTGGATGCTACAGTTGGCCGCATATTTTCTGGAGTAAAAAAAAAGAAGCGATCGGTTATCAAACTTAGCACAGTTCTCGTTTAGTGAGTTTTTGGGTGTAATCGTTTGGATTTCTGCTGTATTTATTCTTTGTCTACAACTCTGAATACTGTTATGCTGAGGTTTTAAGCTGACTAAAGCATGGTTCATAAATATGGTAAGTACCGTTAGCTTTACGCTGCTCTGTGCTCACGTGTCAGGTTTATTTCCATATAAAGTATTTTTTTTCATATATCATTGCCCCTGAGTGAGAAATATACGAACAACTTTTCTAGTAACTTTTGGACAGCAGTATACCTTCATCTTTTTCTCATTATTACGTACTGTTTATGACCTAGTCCTAACTATTGAGTTGCATTTTAGGTTATTTCTGTGATGGGTATCAACTCTTTTTGCTGTTTCCAAGTTCAAGCCTGAACCAGCTGTTTTAAAGTGTAGACACCCATTGCTGAATCAAACCAGACTGGGCAGTATAAAGTGAAGTCCAATAGCTTACCCATATGATCAAAGGAAATCTATTATTTAGTTGTCTGGAAATGTGACATTATTCCCAAACCCATTTTATGAAGTGTGCCTATTTTTCTTGTTCCAATGTGTAGTATAGCACTGATCCATTGCTTCCTGCATGTGTTTATTTGGTGAGACAGACGCGGACAGAGCAGTGGGGCTGCTCACAGAGTACCAGGCCAACCTAATGGGACCAGAGGAGCAGACTCTGAAGACCAGTGTAGCCAAAGTGTCTGCCATCTTAGGGAGTCAACTTTTCAAAGCCCTTATTGGTAAGAATAACACATTTACACCATTCATTCATAAGAAAGAGAGAACATAGTGGCATGTTTACAGCTTTATTAACATCAACAAAAAGAGCTGTTATTCAAAACACAATTTGTTGTGATCTGTTGCAGTCACAAACAGGATGTAGACCGGGTCATGTTATATTAATTTGGATGGGAAGTTAACAGTCTAAATGTTTACCAATTAGGTCTTATGAAAGAGGCCTTTCAGCGTGCCCCACAAAGGTTTGCTGTTTACCTTGGCCTGTAGTATAGTCTCATTGTAATAAAGTCCAAATATACTGTAGGGGCATGGTCTTTGAGGTCTATTAGCAAAGTTCCCTGTTTTTGAATTACCGTTAGAAACACTATTCAGATAAACTAGTAAACCTTATTATACATTTTTGACATTTGTATGCATCCAAAATCTCTCTACACTATACTGACTTACATTTCACCTCTCTCTTCCAAACAACTGCCTAACTTTGGATGCTGACCTCAGGTTTTTAACCGATGCCTGAGTGGTCCCTTTAATTATCACATCATGTTGTGGTGTGTGCCCTTGGGTCTGCTCTTACTCCTGCTGACCCACTGTTGGTCTTCTGCTGGGATCCTATCTGGGGGAGGGGCTGCACTCATTAAAAATATTTGATCTGTTTCTCTGTTCAAAAACTTATCATTGTGTAACTTTATTTAACAAAAACCACACAACCCAATAAGTGATAGAGTGCACTGAATAGTGTTTCATTTTAGATGTTGCAACACCAGTGTGTCTATATTTGTACAGTTTACTTCAGCCTTTATGAGAACACATGTATATTAGTCAGGCTGTATTAGTCAGGTAAGTTTATCAGCAGCTTCAAATGTAATATCTTTTCACTGAGGGATGAGGGATGAGGGATTGTGTAGTAGTTTGTTTATAAAACCTTCTGAAGGATTTTCCTTCTATATAGCCTTGGAAGGATGCAGTGCAGTCTGTTGAGAAGACACTATAGCTGGTAGTATCAAGGGCACTTGAACAGAACAGATGGTTGTGATCATAGTAATGAACCTGGGCCTTCAGGCAGTAGGTCTCCTTATTGCCTTTGCTGTGTACTTTGTGCATAAAAAGAAGCAATAATGTTACAGTTATTGTTAGTTTCTATTTATTTTACTGTATTTCCAACCAGGTAATTTGCATCTATTTATAACTAGGTTATGTTAAAAGCCTCTTGCCCAACAGGTTAACCCATTCCCCCTGACTTTATTCAGATACATCTTTATGGGAGCTTTATGCTGTTTGACATGATATTCATGTGATGCATGTTTGATAAAATAGGCTGATCTCACATTTATGTACATCCGATGTAATACTTAGTTATTTAAGTGAAAACGACTTAGAGTGGATTATGTCCCAAAATCAGGATTCCAAACATTCCTTACAAAGAATGTCCAATCATGGCCGGCCGGAGGCAGCCAGGATAATAAACTGTATTTGGCTGCAGTGTCCTGGCTCTGGATGATTGGCCGTACGTGCAAAGGGAAAACACAAACCTGGAATTTAGGAGGCTCTGCTATTTGTGCAGCATGTGGTTTGTATACACTAAAGCAGGGGCAACATTTGAAAAGTCTGTTAAGAGTATGTGTATCATGTTATACTCTCTGCACATGTGCCCCGGTGCTATTGTCTTTTAGTGGTTTGAAAAATATGTTTTATAGGTTCAACCCAGAAATGTGTAGATGACTAACCTTGATCCATTGTGGGAAGTTAAAGGGACTTTGATGTTGTGTGGGATGCTCCAGTTCAGGCCACTTGATTGAATGTGCACACGGTTGGACAGTCACGAACAAAGGTCCCCTGAACTGTGCATTCACTCTTTTGTTCTATCAGATAAACATGCATTCACTCACTGTGGGACACATACATGTTAAATTACAGAGCAGCCTAAATTCCCGGAGACGATTTTATTGAGTCAGTGACAAAAGCTTGATTTATTTCCCTCTCTTTAAATGCCTTTCTTTTTTGTTTTTTAGCAAATGTGTTAGCTGTGGGTTGTTGCTCATCATCATTCAGAGAACCAGGGGCACACTTTTTGGATGAATCACTCTGACTGGCAATAGCAGAATAACTTTAGTTCAATTCAATAGTTATGTGACAAACAGTAGAGCCCCATAACCCACAAAGGACTCATTTAGAGACTGGAACACAACATGACTTTGACCTAAATCCTATTAAAAGATATCTGGGAAAAAGTTTAAACTGAGATTTAATATTGTGCCTGTGTTTTACAGTCAGACATTTACAGAAGACCATACCCTATCCGTAAGAGAGCAATTACAGCATACACTTCACATTATCTTGCTACATTTACCATTCAATCCAATCAAATATGAGACACATCTTTTCTTGGTAAATGGTTGCTGCAAATTATGAATTGTAATTTAATGTAAAAATGCACACAAACATGCTTAACTGCCCTGGGACTTGTGTACAATAAGCATTTGGGAGTATAAAAAATATAACAAAAAGTATATCATATAAAAATATATTAGAAAATACTATATGTCTGTCCTGGCATCTTTGTAACACTTGATAGAGAGCATCCAACACAAACACGGTTTCATGGTTCCCTTTTTGGCATAAGGGAAATGCTCAAATTGCCTGTCAGATGTACAGCCACTGCCCAATGACCAATTTAAAAGGTCTATGTACCTGCTTGTTAGCTCAAAGATAAAGCTGCTAAAGTTTGAACAAAGCATAACAATGAACAAGAGATGGTTTAAGTGACTTTGAGCATACAGCCATGTCTAGGGTTTACAGCAAATGTCCTATGACCGGTAATTCTGTGGGTGAAAAGGCCTTGTTGCAACTTACTGGGTCATTCCTGACCCCTGCACAAGATGACAAAACATGAACCAGTTGGGCCAGAGCAGCAGAAGACCACACAGGGTGCTGTTTTATAAGACACAAGGTCTACCTAATAAAGTGTCCAGTGAGTGTATAAGAGTTTGTTTAAGTGAACTTGCTCTTTAGTCAGCTGGCCAACCAACTCGTCTTCCCACACACATCTTCACTCCTCCACATTCAGATCCAGGATGAGTCAAGTGCTCCATTCTTACACTTTTGTTCTCGCTGTGTCGTGTTGGGACATACTGTCTCTTATCACCCTCTGCCTCATAAACACACAGCAATATTTCAAATCTATCAGGTTTGTGCAAATGTCTGCAATGCCTCACATTCTTCACCTAGGGCTGACTCCAGCAACCTCTTCTAAGTCACAGTAAGTCTGATGAACTGGCCTTGCCAAAATGATACTTAATGTTTCTTAATGTTGTGCCTGGCGACATAGAACTGGCATGAAGAATTCTATTCTCACTTTGAATCAAGGTTAGCAAACATTTTTGTCAAACCACTACTTTTTTCATGTGTCATTTGTAAAATATAAGGCAATATTATACAATTTTATACCCTACCAACATACCGCTGTCAAAGTGGTCTATGCTTCTCAAATACTCTGTTACTGACCACTGGTGGCTAGAGTTAGGATTATATCATGCAACAGCATGAAATCCTGAAGATTCCTGAAACCAGACTGTGCTCCAAATGTTTTTTGTCCTTAAAGCTGTAGTCCAAATATGTCCTAAAATTAGACATTGTTAAAATGTACTGGCCCTGTTATATGATGTAAAGTATTAGGTAATCATAGTAATTATGATTTAACTTTTTTGAGCTATCAACACATTCTTTGGCAGATGGGGCTTATAAATCTTGTCACTTTTAAAATGCATTTTACTATTTTTATTTAGGAGAAGCAGAACAGTTTCACAAAAAAAAACTAAATAAACATATGTAGAACCACATTAGAATTGAATTATTTTTAGAACTGTACAGTCTCCGGTTTGGGCTATAGAGTATTGGGCTCTGACTGTCTGATTTCCTCAGTCAGTACCTGAGTCATTTGCAAATGTAGAGACTGAACTGAAATGTAAACAGACAATCTCCACCTCCTCTTCTTCACCCGATATACCTCTGAGATACCATGCACTCCCTATGAGCCTGTGACTGCTCTGATGATACTTAGCATAAACAAAGTAAGAAATATAAACTACTGTGTATAAGTTAGCATGCACTATTGTCACTATGATGTAAGTTATAGAATTATTATTGTTTGTTTTCTCACAGATATTCAGGAGTGTTACGAGGTGACCTTGCAGCTGAACGCCGAACAAACTGTTGTAAAGGAGGCGAGCCGGCAGCATGTGTGGGAGGTAATTTTCTTGTTTAATATTATAGATTAAGAATAAGTGTGGCAAATATTTACATGGTATGAGGTGTCACACGTGCTGTTGATGCTGACTGCTTAGTGACCTCAGCAAAAGGGTTCCTCAAGGCCTCACAATCTTCATCACACACTGTTTTCTACAGACAAAACAGTCTATTTGAAGGCATTACGTAATGTACAGTGTTATCTAACATTTTACCACAAATACATTCTTAATTAAATGGTGTCTCAAGGTTATTACTTTGGCTCTCTGGCATGAGAAATAATCGGCATGATTTAGATCCAGTTATATCCATATCAGATTTATTCAGTAGATAAAACTAATTTTAAAACTGTTTAGTGAAGTGACGTGTACAGAATACACTGTAGTAAAAATTATATATACTATACTAATTTTTTAGCTTTGCCTGAATATTAATGCAATTTAGTTTGTGGCATCTATAGTCCTAAAGATCCTAGGATCTTTTTCTTTCCTTTTTTGAGTTTTAGTTTTGAGTTGAATTTCAAAGAGTCATATTTGTGTCTAACTTATGTTTATGCATGTGGATCTATCTTTAGGGTCCGTGAGTTCAGTGCAAATTCTAAAAGTGGCTAAATGTGACTTTAGTTATTTCCCTTAAATCTAATTCTGAAATTAGGTTTGAGACTCCATGCACGCTGCACTCAGACCTCGATTCATCTTCTTTCATTTGTGGTATTTGTGGGTTTTTTATTTGTTGGACTATGCTTGTGTGGAAGGAAGACCTGGACAGATAGACAGTTTGCCGGTAAAGGTTTGATTTAATTCAATTTAAGGCAACTTTAATCTTATAATGCGTACAGGTCGTCCCCACACCTAATCACTTAATGGATGAGTATTTTTAAAACTCATGTCCTAAGTTTGAACTACTGGATTATGCATGCTGAGTTGAACAGGGTCAGCTGTAAAGTTCTAAACAGAGACAGTCCCATGAATAACTTCACAATCATTTTTGTGGCCCACGCTGTGCAGTCTGTAATTCTGCTCCTGAACGCTCCCTTCACGTCTGGATCCCAGCTGCTGGTGAAAGCCAGGCAAAGACACATAGAGAATAGCTTAATGGACACCCAGTGATGTGCTCATTAATATTCAGGCCTTGCTGGCACCTGAGTGGAGGCTGGGAACTAAACGAGTCTGTAAGTTTCCTGATTTGGTGCAAAAAAGCAGATGACGAACGCAGCTATGTTGGAAAACAGCACATAGATTGCTTCAGTTCTAATTTGAGGGCAACTGTGCATGCAAGTGGCCATGCACTGTAAAGACGAGAAGTACCTAAACCAAACCACCATGAGTATATATACAGTACAGACCAAAAGTTTGGACACACCTTCTCATTCAAAGAGTTTTCTTTATTTTCATGACTATGAAAATTGTAGATTCACACTGAAGGCATCAAAAATATGAATTAACACATGTGGAAATATGTACTTAACAAAA